>OZ024744.1:28565107-28650107 GCA_964016885.1 Eledone cirrhosa
AATTGTGTGTGTGTATGTTTGTATGTGTGTTTTTATTTTATTTTTCCTTTCCTTCTTCCTTTTCCAGCCTCACTTTCATATAGATTCCATTTTTGTTTTTAAAATCTAAGGTCAATAAATACGCCAGGATTTTTTCATTCTGATGATTGAAAGCAAATTTTTTTTGCTTTTAAGAAACCACAGGTAAATGAAATAATTGCCTTATTTTGTTTATTACATAACTATATATATATATATATATATATATATATATATATATATATATATATATATATATATATATATGGGAAAATGTTTAAACGTCGAAACGGCTTGAGCTCTGCTGTCGGGGTTAAACATTTTCCTATTACCCACTCTACTACCCTAAGTATTGAGTACTTTGGTGCGTTATGGTCCATCTGATTCCTTACCACACTTCCTGCGATATATATATATATATATATATATATATATATATATGTATAGTAATAATAATACATTTGAAGACTAAAATCCAAAGAGGGCTCGATAAGGATAAATATATATCAAATATATAAGAACCGTACTGCAATTTCGGCTTGTAAACATAAATTGCACAAAACTGTCCTGTATTACAGCCCAACATTATACCCTAACGGATAGTACGAACTATACGCCGATTTTTTACGTCTTGATGTGGTAGCTAAGTATATATTATGTTTATACCATTACTTATTTCTATAGGTAAGTATATATTACCTGTATGTTTTGTGAAGGTAAGTATATATTACCTCTATGTTTTGTGAAGATACGTATACTTTCTCGTACGTATATTTGCTTGTATATGTTATAGGCTTATATATTATTTTATATATAGTGGTACATGAGCATATGGTTATGTGTATACGTGAGTTTGGCGTCTGTGTGAGTATGCGGGTTCGTACGTATGTAGGGTTTGTGTATATGTTTACTTTGTGTTTTGTTTGACGTACGTCTGCGAACTTATGTGTATTTACATGCAGGTATGTGTGTGCGCGCATTATATGCGTATTTATGTGTGTATATTTATATAAGTTTATATAATTATACGTATACACGCACACACACACACACATATATATATATTTTTTTTTAATATATATTTTTATGTGTTTTGCTGTATACGTTCGTATGTGTGCGGGTACAGGCGTTGCGTGGGTTTTGTATGTGCGTGCGTGCTTTTGTGTGTACGTGCGTGTATTTGTATACCCATGGGGAGTGTTTTCGCGTATGCATGTGTATGCACGTATATGGATGCGAGCATGTATATATTTAATTTCAATTACCTCTGTAATTTATTTACTTTATTCTTAACTCTGAAGCCGAGAATCATTCGGTTTCCTAATAGAATTATACTCTATTTTTTAATTTTTTTTATTGTAACAAATTTATATAAATGGCCGAGATGACATGAAGGTCTAGATAAACTGGAAGTTTCAAGTACATAGAATATTGTAAATAACAAAATATAATTTAGAGATACATCAGATGAAAAATGGTATTTAACTAATGTATTGGTACGCGATGGGGCCCACCCACTGCCCCGGTGGACATAATTGAGAAGGCGTTTCCCTGGAGGACGGCAAGTGAGACGCGCTGGAAAAGCCACTCCAACTCGCGGGGTTCACACCTGCGGCTGGCCAGCTCAGCGCCTATGGTGGTGAGTAAGGAGGTAGCCCTGGGGCCGAGGACACCAGAAGTCTCCACTGCGGCCGGTATTTGAGGAGTTTGGCCCCCTCAGCCCGACGTGCAGCAGAACCTGGGTCAGTCGCAGACTGCACCAGGTTGCGGCTGCAGAAAGTGTCGGTGCAAGTGGCATCCCAAAAGAGGAGTTTGCCACCGCGGAACGGGAAGATGGTCATGCGATCTGGCCTTTTGCCGTCCCCTCAATCCAGCCCCACCGGCTCAAGCTGGGAAGGGAAGCCTGCAGCGTCCAAGCCATGCTTAATGACCTCGTTAAGGGCAGCACGCGTGGAATGCGGCCGGCACTGTGGCGACAGGAAAGCAGGTGGAGGCCAAAAGAGTCCACGGTGGAACCGCAGCGACATTGGGGTGGCTGGCAGATCCGGAGGCTGAGCCTCAGGGAAACGCCGATTTGCAGGCTATGGTTGTCTAGCTGCGTGACAGTGGAGAGGAGGGCAGGGCATGTAGCCAGGCACCACTGTGGGGTTTGGAGCCAAACGAAAACAAGCAAGGCGGTGCCTGTCGAACTGGCGCGTGAGCCTGTCTGAAGCCAGACTGCACTGGATGGCATCCCAAATGCGTTGGGGGGACTTGACATCAACAGTACGGTTTTGCCTTTGCGTGTAATTGTTTTCACCGCTCCACATAATGACGTATTATCTTCGTTTTTTTCGTTCATTGGCAGAGAACGTCTCTATGAACCACCTAATAGAATATTAGTCTACGACTTCATTTATACCATAAAAGTGGTTTTGTCTTTGCGTGTAATTGTTTTCACTGCACCAAATAATGACGTATTATCTTCGGTTTTTTTTTCGTTGTTTGCCAGGGAACGTTTCCACGAACCAAAGTATCGCCTTCCTGTCTTCCTTCGGTTGCAACGTTTTTCGAAATATTTACTTCTGCGTTCACAGATTGACTTTGTTAGTTTCAGAAGATCCCGTTAAGGGTGAAAGCAGCGATTCTTTGCCTAAACTTTAATCTGTTATTTTAATAAAAATTCGTTTCTGGCGGAGATCATTTAAGAAAAATTGGTGTCCAAGTGAGTTTGTTTCTTGATGAGTTCGAAGCTCGAGAATTTATCCTTGATAGGATAATTCCGAAAGCGAACGAAACCCTAAAGGGTAGAAACGCAATCCTGGTATGTGTATATGCATTTTTCTTCTAACTTTAATTTTATACCTAACTGTGTATAGTTGACGATATATTTAATCGATTTCCACGTGCTATTGAAATGGTGGGTAAATATTCTATAGCTGTTGATCGCGAATAGATGGCTGTCGTTTATTTATCTATTATTTCTTCATAGGTGCCTTTTAATCTTATGGCCTGGTTTAATTGGTTTTTTTGTGTGGTTGATTATGCTAATTGGGAGAGGAAATGGAGTATATATCTTATCAAATGATTCTAAGGACATAATTTATAGTATATATATATATATATATACATATATATATATACATATATATATATATATATATATATATATATATATATATATATATATATATATATATATATATATATATTGGTAAACGGAATAGAAAATGCTGACAAATTGTTCACAGTTGAAAAATGGTTTAATTAGGAATAAAAGAATATTAGTGATTGTATGGGTTAGTATTCAGTTGTGGTTTTAAGTTTTTAAGTTTTTACCGGTTGCGCATTTCTAAATGCTTTTCAAAAATAATTTTGAGATAGAGTGTCCGTGCTGTTTGCTCTGATCTGATTAGTTTTGGGAATTCTACCTGTTTTTATGTTAAAAAAGTGGTACCAGCGTTATTTTTTGTTGCAAAAATGCTTGTGGTCAAAACAATTTTGATTGGTCGGTAGAGGTCATGTGAATGTAAAAAGTTGATTTTGCGCCAAGACTGTTTTTATGTTAAAAAAGTGGCTCCAGCAAAAATTCTTGGTCAAAACAATTTTGATTGGTCGGTAGAGGTCATGTGGATAAAAAATTGGTTTTGCGCCAAGATTGAGAAATGACTCTTTCACAACAAATATGTGTGTGTGTGTGTGTATGTGTGTGTGTGTGTGTGTGTGTGTGTGTGTGTGTGTGTGTGTGTGTGTGTGTATGTGTGTGTGTGTGTGTGTGTGTGTGTGTGTGTGTAGTAGTAGTAGTAAGGTGTTCGATGCTGCGACAATGGCCAGCAGCGATGTGTGTCATATGGCTATTAAGATAAGTGTGTGTGTGTGTGTGTGTGTGTGTGTGTGTGTGTGTGTGTGTGTGTGTGTGTGTATGTGTGTATAGCAGAGTAATTCGATGCCACCCACACCCAGCGCATCAGCAAGGAATCTTACTTCATTAACAAATACGGACCCCGTCTAAACACTTCTCCCTAAGACGAACCCACAACATACACACGTCAACATACATACCTACATCAGCACACATCTCTGCCCACATATAAACACAATGAAACACGTAAACACACATGCTCTATGGTGCAATACAAAAAAATATATGTGCATATATATGTATGTATATATGTATATATATATATATATGTAGTGAATATATGTATGTGTATATATATATAGTGAATATCATTTCACACCTTTTATTGTTAAGATTTTTGATGTTCTATTAAGAGAACCGATTTTACTGAAAAAATCGAATAATGTACACCATTTTACCAGGGGAAAAAAATAGTGGTCCACCCACACACACACACACACACACACATATACACAAACACATACACACGCGTACATCAACATACAAAGAGACTTATATATACACACACACACACACACACACACACGCACTTCTCCGTATAAGAAAAAAGCTGAAAAATATCTTTTGACATGCTTTTGACACCCATTAGTTTTACGGTAATCCTTAGTTACAGCATTATGTAGTAGTTGATGGTAAGTACTGCGCTCCACTTGATATAGGTTGCCAGTTTTATCGGAATGGACGTGCATGGCGTTAGAATCCTTAATAGAACGAATTCTATTCTTCAGGTCTTGCTGGAAGGAATTGCTCCTATTCCGAAATTTGATACTCCGAATGAGTTCCAAGACATCATTTTCGAAGGGTAGCAATGCTGGGTTCCACGGAGGGTTATTATAGGTTTTAAATCCAAATTTGTCCTGTTTGTTGTCTGTTTTTCGCGGATTATCGTAATAAAAGGCACGCCAACGCAACCTTTTAATGAACGCGTCTGTTTTCTGTATCAGGAGTTTTAGGTATGTTTTCCTGCTTGGTACGGGTATGTTCTTTGTAGAAATATTCAGATGTTGTTTCTGCATGATGAATATAAGTCAGTAGAGTGCTCAACCGAAGGAGCCAAATCAATGAAATCAACGATGCTGGGTTTAAAATCACATCTGATCTCAACATCCTGGACCGGACCGAACCTCTGGACCCTATCTCTCCCCACTTTACCCTGAAGGATCACAAATCCAATTTTCCGAACAACCCCTCTATTCGGCTTATTAACCCTACGAAGTCCGATTTAGGTAGACTTAGTAAAACGATTCTTGATAGAATTATACCTGAAATTAGAAGTTTGGCCCCTCTCGCACTGTGGAACAATTCTTTCGCGGTGATTGATTGGTTCAACGGCATATGTAACAAGGAACATTGCCGTTTTATTCAATTCGACATCAACAATTACTACTCCTCCATCACTTTACCACTTCTCCTTAGAGCTATCAATTTCGCTAAAACACTCACAGTGGTTAAGGATTTCGAAGTTGCTGTCATCCTTAATGCCCGAAAGTCGGTGATTAATTTCGACGACTCTATTTGGATTAAAAAATCCAATAGTACCCCATTCGACGTGAGTATGGGCGCCAGTGACTCTGCGGAGGTTACTGATCTTATTGGCCTTTTCCTTCTTTTCTCTATCAAGGACGAATTCCCCAACGCGGGCGGTGGTTTGTACCGTGACGATGGTCTTTTGACCATGACTAAGTGCGGACCTCGTGCTTGCGACAGATTCAGAAAAGAACTCACAGCCTTCTTTAAAGGCTTCAACCTCTCTATACAGGTTGAGGCCAATCTCTCGGTCGTTAATTACCTCGACGTTACCCTCAATTTACTGAATGGGTTGTATTACCCGTATAGAAAGCCGAATGATACGCTTAATTACATAAGTAAGCATTCCAACCATCCTGCCAGCATAACCAAGAACCTGGTAAAAAACGTTTCGTTGAGGCTTTCCCGTCTTTCCACCAACGAGCGCATTTTCAACGACCATTCCACTTATTACAATGAAGCTCTTGCTCGAAGTGGATTTGTCGATAAGGTAGCATATACAGAGTACGGGAATAGACCTAGAAGAAATAGATCCCGTCGCATTTGTTGGTTTAACCCACCATATAATATGGAGGTGGCCACACCATTAGCTAAGATCTTTCTTTCCCTTATTACCAAGCATTTCCCCCCTACACATAAATATAGTAACATTTTTAATAGAAACACTATTAAAATGTCTTACTCTACGACTCCTAACCTTGCACATAACATCACAGCTTCAAATTTAGCTAAACTACCTAGCCGTAGGAACACGTGCAACCCTGTAGTTAGTACTAACTGTAATTGTAGGAATCGGGCTGATTGTCCCCTATCCGGGAAATGCCTCTCTAGTAACATTGTCTACAAATGTAAGGTTGTAACACCCACGTCCCGTAGGGCCTACATAGGGTTAACCGCCAATAGTTTCAAGCAGCGTCTTTACATGCATACCCATTCTTTTCGTTACCCTCTAAGAAGGAATATGACGTCACTTTCAGCTTATATCTGGAGTCTAAAAGACAACCACACCCAATATAAGTTACACTGGGAGATCCTAGCTAGGGCTAGATCGTATAACGGAAATAAAAGACCATGTGACCTCTGCGCCGCTGAGGCCCTGGAAATACTCTACGCCACAGTCCACATCTTAAACAAAAAATCTGAGGCAATTTCGGCTTGTAAACATAAATTGCACAAAACTTTCCTGTATTACAGCCCCTATCCTAACGGATAGCACGATCTATACGTGGATATTTTACGTCTTGATGTGGGAGCTAAGTATATGTTTTGTTTATTCCTTTACTTATTTTCATAGGTAAGTATATATTACCCGTATGTTTTGTGAAGATATGTAACCTTCTCGTACGTATATTTGACTGTTATGGCGTATAATTTTTACATATTCTGGTATTTAGGGTTTGGTTATGTGTATATGGGAGTTTTGCGTCTGCGTGAGTATGCAGGTTCGTACGTATGGTGGGTGTGTGTATATGTGTACTTCTTGTTTTAGTTGACTTACGTCTCCGAACCTTCGTGTATTTATTTGTAGGTATGTGTGTGCGCTTGTTATATACGTATTTATTTACTTATATACGTTTATATAATTATTTATTTATTTGTACACAAGCATACACACATACACATATTTATATGTGCGTGGTTTTGTATACCTATGGTAAGGTTTTGCGTATGCTTGTGTATGTACGTATCTGTTTGCGTGTATGTATTTATTTGTTTCTATTACTTCTGTATTGTATTTATTTACTTTGTTCTTAACTCTGTAGCGGAGATTCATTTGGTCTCCTAGTTAGAATTTTAGTCAACAACTTCTGCTATAGCATTTACGTGGTTTTGTCTTTGCGTGCTATTGTTCTCCACGCTCCACATATGACTTATTATCTTCGTTTTTTCGTTCATTGCCAGAGAACGTCTCTATGCACCACTTAGAGAACATTAGTCTACGACCTCTTTTATACCATAAACGCGTAATTGCTTTTCACCGCTCCTATTAATGACGTATTATTCGTTTTTTCCCGTTCTTTGCCAGCGAACGTCACCATGAACCAAAGTATCGTCTTCCTGTCTTCCTCCGGTTGCAACGTTTTTTGAAATATCCAGTTCTGCGTTTACAGATTGACTTTGTTAGTTTCAGAAGATCCCGTTAAGGGTGAAAGCAGCGATTCTGTGCTTAAACTTTAATCTGTTATTTTAATAAATATTTGCTCTTCGGTTCTTATATATCTGATATATATTTTCCTTATCGAGCCCTCTTTGGATTTTAGTCTTCAATTTTATTATTATCACTATATATATATATATATATATATATATATATATATATATATATATATATATATATATATATATATATATATATATAAAATTAAGTATGTGTGTGTGTCTGTGTATTACCTATAGGCGCCTACATCTTACCACCGATTTTCATGAAACTTTTCAGGCTCATAGATTAGTCATCGGGGAGTGTTTTCTATATATCAGCGTATCGTTTTTTTTTATTCCAGGGTTATTCTGCAGATAAAAATCGATAGGGGTTTCACCGTTTTTAGGTATCGAAAAATAAGATTTGGGGCTCTAGCTCCCACATTTTGCCACCAATTTCGTTCAAATTTTAAAGCAAAATAGAATTTATCATTGCACATCCTGTAATGGCTTTATATTTTGCATTTGTTGTTCAGGGATGGCGTGGCAGCCGCTTAGATATTCAAAAATACCACTTTTAGACTCAAATTTCCACTTTTTCGGCTCTAGCTCCCACATTAATCAACCTACTTTGTGGCTTTACATTTTGGATTTTTTGTTCAGGAACGGCATGGCAGCCGCTTAAATATTCGAAAATACCACCTTTTCGCTCAAATTTCCGCCTTTTCGGCTCTAGCTCGCACATTTTTCAACCGATTTCGTTCAAATTCGAAACTTCGGCTCCACCTCACACATAAATCAATTTATTTGGTTCAACTTTTATACTACGATAGAACCTATCATTGCACATCTTATAGATGGTCAAATGCAAAACGATGGCCACAGACGTCGTCTGAGCTTTTAGTTGTGTATTTCAGAATTCATCTCTTTCCAATCAAGTAGCGTGAGGAAATTTGGCTTAGTGTTAGAGGTCATTACCTCCCTCCCCCAGCATGCCCCTTCGTCAGTCACCCTCGTTTCTCAGTGATAGAGGTCATCACCACCCTCCCCAGCATGGCCTGTGCGTGGCCATAGATTAGTCATCGAGAAACAGTCTCTAAGATCAACACCTTTTCATCAAAGCAGATATTATTTTACCTACCCAGGCAACGCTGGGTGCTGCTGCTAGTATATATATAAAAGTATATTTATATATATAAGTATATATATACATATATATTTATATATATAAATATACTTATATATATACATATATATATATACATATATATATATATATATATATATATATATATATATATATATATACATATATATATATAAGTATATTTATATACATAAATATATATGTATATATATACTTATATATATATATATATATATATATATATATATATATATATATATATATATATATATATAAGTATGTATACGTACATACATATATGTATACAGGCGTACACTAATATGTATATACATACATGCGCACATATATATATATATATATGTACGTACATATATATATATGTGCGCATGTATGTATGTATATACATACTAGTGTACGTCTGTATACATATATGTGTGTACGTATACATCTTATATTTAATCAGCCGTGCTATAAGTGAGACATGAAATGTCATTCATTGTTTCCATTTATATATATATATATATATATATATAATAACTAGAAATTGATTAACATATAAATACACATGAATAATTAGATAATATTATAATATTATAATATTATATATAATATTATAATATTATAAGGTATCTATTTTTGAAGTTCTGGTTAACTTTATATAGTTACCTACCTAGCTATGTGTGGTTACACACTTGTACACATTATCTCCAGTAATTATTCATGTGTATTTATATGTTAATCAATTTCTAGTTATTATATATATATATATATATATATATATATATATATATATATATATATATATATATATATATATATATATATAAGTATTATATCATAAATTCATAGAACATATGATATATTGTATATATTGTATTGGATGTCTTAATCAAAGTGAAGCGGGCTCAATACTTTAAATTGCAATATTAAATATTTAAATGGAGTTAGTATTTAGGTATACTTAATAAACAGAGGATAAAAGCAGAACGATTAAAAACAGAAATTACTGATGGCGAATCAAAGAACACTTACCAATGATTCTCCATCCTAATTTTCTGTTTTTATATACATATATATGGGTAATGACCAAGAAACATGTTGATTGTTTCTCGATGACAGTGTTGAAAAAACGGATGACGATTGTTCATCGGCTTTATCAGGCCTTATATTTACAAACGAATCATGTATTATTATTAGTGTTGGATATAACCCATACGTACATACGTATGTGAACATGGGTGTGTGTGTGTGTATGCGCGTGTGTGTGTGCACACGTATGCATATATATATATATATATATATATATATAAGCGAGACGGTTTTATTCGTACATGGTCAATAACTAGACGATAAAGTGAAGATGCACGAATAAAATCGTCTCTTTCTTTATACTAAAACACCAGGTGATACGGTAGAAAGTTTTACACCTGTTTACTAAAAGGTCGGCAGTTTATTGATCAAACAACTTTCATCAACTGAATAATAATAATAATAATAATGATTTTTTTATTGGCCACAAGGGCTGACATCAATAAAAACATTACAGACGGCACAGGACGGTACAGGACGGTACGATGTGGGTTTTGTGCGTGTAAATATTTTTATTATTTATATAAGAAAAGAAAAAAAAGATATAGAAACATATATATATATAAAGAATAAAAATGAAAATTGAAACAATCAAAAATCCCCCAATAGGGGGGAAACCTCCGAGGGTTACTCGTGGCGAAAACCACACAAAAGACTACGGCCACCCTGACCACCAGGGCAAGCGCCCTCTCTCAATTTTTCCATTTCTCAAACTACAGGTGTATATTCAGAGTGGTCCCGTTCACTCGAACCATTCTCGCTACATTCACCAACCTTTCAACAAACTTGCTAGAAGACAGCACTTGCCTCTCCACCCTGATTTTTCTCTTCAAGAGAAACTTGAAAAAGTTAATCAGGGATTCGCCTAAGAGGAAAGTGTCTGTCTTTAACCCTTTTAACCTTGTCCACCACACAATTTCTTACGCTATGGCCACCAGGCAGATGAAAACCGCCTGCCCGTCCTCCTCGAAAGGAAGACGGTGAGACCATCTGCACAATGAACTCAGTCGATAACTGGATCAGTCCTAGACGCGACAGAAACTGATGGACATAGCTCCACAAGTCACCAATGCTCGGGCACTGAAAGAGTGCGTGCACGGCTGTTTCGTCGCTCTGCGCGCATCTCGGACAGGGTCGGCTGACGGCACTTCCGTTCCTGTACGGCTTATCTCGAACCGGCAACGCTCCGCGGTAGCACTGCCAGGCCAGGGATTTTTGGAAGTTATCCATAGGCCCCGGGCTGAAAGTTCTCCGGAAGAGAGCAAACAGCTGATCATCTTCGACGCCCAGGATCTCTCCGAGAACGTCGTCGCCCTTCCCCTCCACTAGTCCTCTATAGAACGCCAAGGTGGATGTTCCACCGATACTGGGGCCCAGCTGGCAGAGGGTTGTGAGTGCCTGGAGACATTCCAGTTTCCAAGCGCTATCACTCGGTCTTTTCCTGGCCCGGGACTGCAGCTCCGTCAAGGAGACGAGCTGTGGGAAAACGTGCCTGGCGAACGGCGACCACAGCTGTTCACCGTCAGGGAAGCACCAGAGATGTCGCAGCCTCAGCGTATGTTTGCGCATCATCAGCCATGGCAACGCCAACTTAACTTTAGGCTTTGCGCGCCGGGAAAGACGCGTTCAGCTTCCGGGTTTGTCTATAAAGTTTGTCTCTGTCGATCTCCCAAATAACACATTTGTGGTCTGTGTAGTCGAACATTTTTAATTGTGGACAACTTCTACTAGCCTTATCTAGTTCTCTGCAGAATACTCTATCGAGATACGATCTGGATGACCCGATGCGGTTTGTCCATGTCCACATTGGCACATTCGGGTAATCCAGTCGATACCTGTCAGACAATTCAAAACGTCTGAGCAGGTTGGTGAGGCTCTTGCACCCTCCTCCCCTATCCACTAGCCCTACACGATCCCAACGTGCATCCAATATACCATCCAGTCGCCTACTAACACTAAAGAGTGGGACGTTCCAAGAAAGGTCTCTAGACGTCTGAAGAAATCTGGCCGTCCTGCCCCCGTTGCGGCGTAGACGGCTACTAGCCTGAAAGCATTGCCTTCGCTGCCGGTCACGTCCAGCATCACCGACTTACCTTCTGGGTCTAGGAAGATGGCCCGTATCGCGAGATCCAAGCCTCTCCGAAATGGGCGGCGACCCCTCCCCCCGATCCTGAACGGCTGGGCGATGCGTATACATCGTAGCCGCCGAAGATCGGTGCGAAGGCTTGTGCTTCGGAGATTCTGGTTTCACTGATGGCCACCACACCTATATTTAGTGACCTGAGGTCGTTGACCAGGTGACCCTGCTTCCAAGATGACCCCAGGCCACGTGCATTTATACTGCCTATTCTGAGTACGGCCATGTTGGATGAGAAACGGGGCAAGTAAGAAAGGGTCACTTACCTTGTTCGTGTGGTGAAGGGACAGTAGACCCATCCCTTTCGCTGGTCATGGGTGTTTCCATGAGAATTTCAGTGTATATCCTCTTGGTAACCGACCCACAGAAGTCTCCAACTGCGTTGGGGAATTTTTGTTTTAAAGGTTTGTACTGTTCTATTGAGATTTCGATGATGCTTATGTTTGTCGTGAGAGTTCTTGGTGTTGGTAAGGTGTAGTAGTTTTTTTCTGTGATGTCTGTGTGCTGCTTTATATATTGTATGAGTTCTTATTTTGCCATGTTTATGGCTGTGTACTTATTGGGGGGAGGGGGATTTTGTTGCTGTTTTCTTCTTGTTGCTGTTTGGTGTGTGTGTTTTGTTTTGTTTGCGTTGTTGGTGTTTTGGGTGATGCTGGTGGTGGTGTGGTTGTTGTTGGCGATGGTGCTTGTGGTGGTGATGGTGATGGTGATGGTGGTGATGGTGTTGCTGCAAGTTTCCTTGCTGCCTTTACCCCTTTTTGTATGCCTTGCTTTTGGAGGTTGAATCTAAGGCGTTTTTGTTTTTTGTTTTTTTTTGTGGCAGACCGTTTGCCACTTCACTCCCGCCTCAAACCCCATGTCGGATTCTGTGGCATCTGGGAGGGGTATGTGCTCCACGACTGTTGGTGGTGGTACTGGAGCCCTCTTCGGCAATGTTGTTGCTGGTGTAGCTATTTCAAATGTAGCTATTGGTGTTGCCGCTACTGATGATGCTGCTTTAGTTATCTGTGGCCTTGGTACTGGTGCTACGGACGTTGCCCTCCTACTCACCGTGGAAGGGGATTCTTCGTTTGTTGCCTGTTCTGCTCTTGGTAGCAGCGGACCAGGTATTAGAAGGAGAGGGGCCTTCTTCGATGTCTTCTGCGGGCAAAAGGCCCTAAGGTGACCTTTCGACCCACAGATATAACATTTTGGCCGCTTCCTTCTACACTTATAGGGAGTTGGAGTCCTTCCTTGAAGTCTATGATATCGGGGATAGGTTCGATATATTCCTGGTCAGTTTGTATAAGCATTTGCATGCCTATACCTGACCAGTTCTCTCTCCTTGTTTTTTCTACTTGCAGCATGGTCGTCCTGTTCTCGATTCCAGCGAGGACAGACGCGGCCAGCCAAGGTATGGGCACGTCGGGTGGGACCTGGGTCACTTTGACCCTCACAATTTTCTGTCCGCAGTAGGAGGGCACCAAGACTAACTCCTCACTCTTTAGGGTTTCCAAAGAGTGAGACTTTGCTTCCTGGGAGGTGGCGAAAAGTACGTCTACTGTGGCGTACTTTCTGCCTCGGGTAAACTGGGTTTTGCGTGCCCAGACGCACCCCAAGGCCTTTTGGATTTGAGCCTCCGTGGCTCTCTCCACTCGATGTGAGATTTTGCTTACGGTGCGGTAAGTCACCGTTCGTAGCTGCTGGTCCTTGAAAACATCGGGTGGAGGTTTCAGGGAAACTCTATTTGCGCTGCTGGTTACCATGGCCCTTGCGACTGCCATCTCCTCCTCTGTGACTAACACTGTCTCGATATTTCGGGCGACACCTGCAAAAGAAGTGGTCCCTTTTTCAGCAGCACCACTATTGCTGCCGCTACTGGTCTTACTGGTGGTGCTGAGGTCGTTATTACAGGTACCGGTGTCATTGTTGTTGTTTTCGTTGGTACAGTTGTTGGTGTTGTATTCATTGATACTGTTGCTGCTGTTACTGTTATTGTGGCTGTTGTTATTATTGTTGTTTTTGTTGATACTGTTCCTACTATTATTGTTGTTGTGGCTGTTGTTATTGTCATTGTTATTGTCGTACTTGACCTTACCGCTGTTATTTTTGTTGTTGCTGTTGTTATAATAATAATATTAATAATAATAATAATAATAATAATAATAATAATAATAATGTTTTCTTTATTAACCACAAGGGTTTACATAAAGTAGACATTAAGGACAGTACAGGACAATACAGGACGGTACAAATGGGCATTTCTGCGTGTAAAAAAAACAGAGGATGTAATAAAATAGCAAAGAAAAATTCCCCAATAGGGGGGAGACTTCCGAGGGACATTTGTGAAGAAAGCCCATTAAAAGACCACAGTGACCCTGACCACCAGGGCAAGTGCCCTCTCCCAGTTTTCCACCTTTAATTTACAGACACATACTCAGAGAAAGCCCATTCATTCGGGCCATACTTGCTTCTCTCACCCATCTTTCAACAAAATGCTGGGAAGAGAGCACTTCCCTCTCTACCCTGATTTTCTTTTTCAAATGAAATTTGAAAAAGTTAATCAGGGCATCACCGAAGAGGTAAGTGCTCGTCTTCAGCCCTTTCAAACGTGTCCACCATACTATCTCTTTAGCCATGGCCCCCAGACAGATAAAAACTGCCTGCCCTTCCCGGCTAAAGGAAGAGGGCGGGGCAATCCTCACGATGGACTCAGCTGATAGCTGGATCCGTCCTACACGTGACAGCAGGTGTTCGACATAAACCCACAAGTCAGCAATGCTCGGACACTGGACGAGTGAGTGCAGGACGGTTTCGTCGCCCTGTGCGCATCTCGGACATGTCCGGCTGACGGCACCTCCATGCCTGTAGAGTTTATCCCGAACTGGCAAGGCTACTCGGTAGCACTGCCAGGCCAGAGATTTCTGGAAGTTGTCCATAGGCCCTGGCCCGAAAGTTCTTCCGAAGAGATTGGCTAGTTGATTTTCGTCGACGCCTAGAGTTTCCCCAAGTACGTCGTCGCTCTTCCCCTCCACTAATCCTCTATAGAACGCCGAGGTGGAGTTTTCACCGATCACATTGCCCGATTGGTCGAGGGCTGTGAGCGCCTGAAGACATTCCAGTCTCCAGGCGCTCCCTCTCGGTCTTCGCTTGACCCAGGACAGCAGCTCCGTCAAGGAAACGAGCTGGGGAAATACGTGTCTAGCAAACGACGACCACACCTGATCATCGTCGAGGAAGAAGTGGAGATGTCGTAGCCTGAGCGCGTGCCTGCGCATCATCAACCACGGCATGCCCAGCCCTCCATGTAGCGGGTGTTGACAACAGATGGACCGCCTGACCATCGGAGTGCGTCCCTTCCACAAAAAGCGAAAGAGCAAACGCTCCAGCGCAGTCAGGCGAGGCTTAGGACAAGGTACGACGGTCAGGCGGTAGCAGATGACAGACGCGATGTACGCGTTAGCCACCTACGCTAGACCTTTTAGGGATAGCTTCCTCTCCGCCCATTTCTGGGTGAGAGAAGCCACCCTGCTCGTCACCCGTCCCAGTTTTTGTCCGTCTGGAGGTCCGGACCGAGCCAGACCCTAGCAATTTAACCGGTCCGTCCGTCCAGCGTCCGACGACGCTGTTGGACGGCATGGACCTGCCTCTCCAGCTGCCGAGCTGCAGGCCCACTGACTTTTCCTGGTTGATCATTGCTCCTGTCACCGCTTCGTATTCTCTTAGTGTAGTGCCGATCGCCTCGATGTGTTTGGCGTTCGACACCACTACGGTGACATCGTCGGCATATGCTGACACGGATCTTTCGCATCTTAGTTCGCGCGGGACGCCCCTCAACGTCTCCAGTTTGTGCAGTAATGGCTCGAGAGTCAATACGTACAAGAGGGACGAGAGGGGCATCCTTGGCGGACAGAGCACATGGTGTTTAACGGTTCCGAAAGGTGACCGTTCACTCTCACCACAGAGCAGATGTCGCTGTGCATGGCAGCGATCCAGCCTCTGAAGACGGGCCCAAAGCCAGCCGCCCTCAGGACTGCCGCTAGGTAACGATGCTCGACCTTATCGAAAGCTTTCGACTGATCTAAATTGATCAAAGACCCACCCGTGCCAGATTCCCTAGCTACCCTCTCTACGATGTATCGCATGAGGTGGAGGTTGTCGTGGATGGATCTGTCGGGAATGGCGCATGTCTGCGCCTCTCACACCAGACCACCAACGACAAGCGCCAACCTCTTTGCTAGCACCTTGGCCAAAATCTTGAACTCTGTGTTTAGCAGAGTTATGGGCCTGAAATTATCTATGTTATCCCCCTTGTTCGGATCCTTTCTCAGCAGTGCCACCGCTCCTCGGCTCACAGAACTGGGAATTCTCCCGTTCTGTTGCCAGTTGCAGTAGACGTCCGCCAAGAGGCCTCCGAACAAGTCTGGCATCTGTACGTAAAGTTCATAGGGCAGACCGTCCAAACCAGGCGATTTATCCCTTGTGCAGCCAGTCATTGCCTCCCTTACTTCAGCGGCTGTTATCGGCTTTTCGCAACACTTCGCCTCAGTGGCCGAGAGCCGCGGCAGTCCGTCGAGGTAGACACTAAAGTCCATCCCTCGACCCGGCCCACCGCTGCCCCCAAACAGCTGAGTGAAGTGTCGCTGAAAAGCTTCACACATTTTCCCGGGATCGAGTAGCATGCGCCCGTCGTGGTCCACCAAAGACCGGATCGTGGCTTTGTTGCCACGACGCGCCTCCGCCACTCGGGCCCATTGAACGGCTTTCGTCCCCTCGTGTCTGAGAGCACGCACCCTAGCTCTGACAACGCAGCCTTCGTGCTTTGCATTGAAGAATTGGTCAAGGGCCAATTTCGCCGCAAGCACGTCGGTCGCAATGCCTTTGCTAAGCGCCTCGTCTAATTTTCTAACTAGTTCTACCTCTGCTCTATTTTTCGCTATTGCTAAAGCCTTACTAAACCTAATGGATTCTATTCTAATCGGTCTTTTCAGAGCAAACCACCACTTGTTGTTGACGATGGCCCCCGTCAACGCCCGCTTAACTAGTTCGCTAATCCGGTCTCTGTAGGCCTTGCGCGCTGGTAAGGACGCGTTTAGCTTCCAGTAGCCGGGTCCTCGTCTATGAAGCCTATCTAAGTCAAGCACACAGGTCACGAATTTGTGGTCCGTGTAGCTGACTATCTTGAATTGTGGACAGCCTATGCTAGACCTATCTATTTCCCTACAAAATACTCTATCTAGATATGATCTGGATGACCCTATGCGGTTTGTCCAAGTCCACATTGGCACATTCGGGAAATCCAATCGGTATCTGTCAGACAGTTCAAAACGCCTGAGCAGGTTGGTGAGGCTCTTGCACCCTCCACCCCTATCCGCTAATCCCACACAGTCCCAGCGTGCATCTAAGATCCCGTTTCAGTCGCCCACTAACACTAATGAGCGGGACGTTTCAAGAAAGGTCTCCAGACGCCGGAAGAAATCAGGCCGCCCTGCTCCTGTCGGGGCATAGACGGCCACTAGCCTGAAATCTTGCCCGTCTCCGCTGGTCACGTCCAGCACCACCAACTTACCCTCTGGGTCCAGGAAGATGGGCCGTATGGCGAGATCCAAACCTCTCCGAAAAAGCACAGCAACCCCCCCCCCCGATCCAGGACGGCTGGGAGATGCGTACACATCGTAGCCGCCGAAGATCGGTGCGAAGGCCCGTGCTTCGGAGATTCTGGTCTCGCTGATCGCCACTACATCTATGTTTAGTGACCTGAGGTCGTTGAGCAGTTGACCCTGCTTCCATGACGACCCCAAGCCACGCGCATTTATGCTGCCTATTCTGAGTGAAGTCATGTTTAAAATAGAGTGGAAAAGATGAGAAAGACCACTTACCGTACTTTTCGTAGAGGAGGGATGGTTTTTCCATCCCTTTTCACTTGATCGTCTGGTGAAGGGACCGTTGAATCGTCCCTTCGGCTGGTCGTCGGCTCTTCTATGAATATGTCCGAATATACTCTTCGGTTGAGTGTCCCTCCTAGGTCTCTGAAATCACCAACTGCGTTGGGGAATTTCGTTTTAATGTTTGTGTATTGTTTCTGTGCTATTTTTAGCAGTCTTATGTTAGTTGGCGTTTTGATTGGTGCTGGTATTATGTAGTCGTGTTGTGAAATGTCTGTGTGTTCAATTATGTAAGTCATTAGTTTCTTGTTGTGTGTATTTATTGCCGTGCATTTGTTTTTCTGGGGGTGGGGTGTGGTTCTGCTATTTTCTTGTTGTTGCTGGGTGTGTGTGTT
The DNA here is from genome assembly GCA_964016885.1 of Eledone cirrhosa. NCBI lineage: Eukaryota > Metazoa > Mollusca > Cephalopoda > Octopoda > Eledonidae > Eledone > Eledone cirrhosa. The sequence continues at coordinate 28,583,325 of OZ024744.1, forward strand.
TTGTTGTTGTGTTTGCGATGTTGGTGCTTGTGGTGGTGGTATTGAAGGTGTTGTTGGCGGTGGGGTTGTCGCTGGTGGTGCTAGTGTGGGTGGTGATGGTGTTGGTGGTGTTACTGCTGTGAGTCTCTTTGCAGTAGCCTTTACCCTTTTTTCATTTCTTTCCTCCCTTTTCAAATGCGACGATGCGCTGCTTCTGTGTTTGTGCCTTCTTACGACCTTTTGCCATCCCTCTCCCACCTCACACTCCATGTCTGATTCTGTGAGGTCGGGGAGGGTTACCAGCTCCACTCTTTCACTTGTTGTTGTTGGTGATGTTTGCACTGGAGTCTCTGTTGCAGTTGCATTTGGTATTGCTGTTGTTGTTGTTAATACTTCCACTGCTGCTGCTGTTTTTGATTTCCGTGGCGTGGGTATGGGTGCCACGGACCTATCGTTCCTGGTTGCCGCTTGTCGTGTTGCTGGTAGCCGTTGGGCCGGTTTCGGAAGGAGGGGGTTTTCTCCTTTCTCAGGGTCTTCTCGTTGCAGAAGGCCCTGAGGTGAGTCTTCGATCCACAGCGAAAGTATTTCGGGCGTTTGTCCTCAACACTTATGGGCAGTTGAGTGCCGTTATCGAAGTCTATCACATCCGGGATAGCTTCGATGCACTCCTGGTTGGTTTGGATTAACATCTCAATGGAGGTGCCGACCCAATCTTCTCTTACTTTTTTCTGTACTTGCAGTACAGTTGTTTTGTCCTCGATTCCGACGAGGACAGACGCGGCCAGCCAAGAAGGGGCCATCCCGGGGGGACGTGGGTCAGTTTGACCCTCACAATTTTTTACCCGCAGTAGGAGGGCACCAACACCATTTCCTCGCTCCTTAGGGTCACTACGGATTGAGCCTTTGCCTCCTGGGGTGTGGCAAAAAGTACGTCTACGGTGGCATATTTCTTGCCTCGGGTGATGTGCATTTTCCGCTGCCACACAGACCCCAAGGCTGTTTGTATTTGAGCCTTTGTGGCTCTTTCAACCCTACGGGATTTTGTACTTACTGTACGGTACGTGACCGTACAGTGCTGTTGGGTTTCGAAACAATTTTCCGCTGCCTTGCAGATTGCTCGGTGTCCAGTCTTTGTCACCATCTTCTTCGCTTCCTCTAATTCCTCATTTGTTATGAGGATTGTTTCCAGGTTCTTCGCGATACCTGCAAACGAGATTGGTTTTTCTTTGCTGCTGTTGTTGTTGTTGTTGTCGTCAGAGCTGCTGTTACTTTTGTTGTTGCTGTAGGTACTACGACTACTGCCGCCGCCGCTGTTGCTGTGGTTGTTGTTGTTGATGCTGCTGCTGCTGTTGCGGCTGCTACTGTTGTTTTCCTTATCACTGTTGCTGCTGTTATTACGGCTGCTACTGCTATTATTCCTGACGTCAGACGAATGAAATGGGTTTTCGTATTTCCCGCACACTTTTTTCGTCGTTGTCGTCGTCGTCGTGGAGAAACCTTGCTCGCTTTGCACGTGATTTTTCTTTTCTGGCGTCGCTTGCGAAAGAGAAGGGAGGGAGAGAGACACATTTAGAGAAGGGAGGGAGAGAGACAATCTTCTCTCTGCTGTAGTGACGATTGAGGAAGAAGAAGAAGGAATGAGTGGGAGTGACGTATGAACATTCATTTTCGTAGCCATGTTGTTTTTTTGTTTAAAATAAATATTGGGCACAAAACCCCAATAGGCGGTTATTTAACCCCGAAGGGCCAAATAGCGGGCAGAAAGACCCCTCTCACAAGGAGGAGGGTGTTTTTGTCTACAAGTTGGTTAAAGTTTTAAACAATTTACAATTGTTATAGCGGTCAAAATTTACAATACCTTACAGAGCCGAGCCTCCGTCAACCATACCATTCAATAATAATAATAATAATAATAATAATAATAATAATAATAATAATGATTTCTTTATTAACCACAAGGGTTTACATAAAGTAGACATTAAGGACAGTGCAGGACAATGCAGGACGGTACAAATGGGCATTTCTGCGTGTAAAAAAACAAAAATAGAGGATGTAACAAAAATAACAATGAAAATAACAATGAAAAATTCCCCAATAGGGGGGAGACTTCGGAGGGACATTTGTGGAGAAAGCCCAGTAAAAAGCCACAATGACCCTGACCACCAAGGCAAGTGCCCTCTCCCAGTTTTCCACCTTTAGTTTACAGATATATACTCAGAGTCGGCCCATTCACTCGGGCCATTCTTGCTTCTCTCACCCATCTTTCAACAAAATGCTGGGAAGAGAGCACTTCCTTCTCTACTCTGATTTTCCTTTTCAAATGAAATTTGAAAAAGTCAATCAGAGCATCACCGAAGAGGTAAGTGCTCGTCTTCAGCCCTTTCAAACGTGTCCACCATACTATCTCTTTCGCCATGGCCACCAGACAGATAAAAACTGCCTGCCCTTCCCGGCTAAAGGAGGAGGGCGGGGCAATCCTCACGATAGACTCAGATGATAGCTGGATCCGTCCTAAACGCGACAGCAGGTGTTCGACATAAACACACAAGTCAGCAATTTTCGGACACTGGACGAGTGCGTGCAGGACGGTTTCGTCGCCCTGCGCGCATCTCGGACATGCCCGGCTGACGGCACCTCCATGCCTGTAGAGTTTATCCCGAACTGGCAAGGCTCCTCGGTAGCACTGCCAGGCCAGAGATTTCTGGAAGTTGTCCATAGGCCCTGGCCCGAAAGTTCTTCCGAAGAGATTGGCTAGTTAATTTTCGTCGACGCCTAGAGTTTCCCCAAGTACGTCGTCGCTCTTCCCCTCCACTAATCCTCTATAGAACGCCGAGGTGGAGTTTCCACCGATCACATTGCCCGATTGGTCGAGGGCTGTGAGCGCCTGAAGACATTCCAGTCTCCAGGCGCTCCCTCTCGGTCTTCGCTTGACCCAGGACTGCAGCTCCGTCAAGGAAACGAGCTGGGGAAAAACGCGTCTAGCAAACGGCGACCACACCTGATCACCGTCGAGGAAGAGGTGGAGATGTCGTAGCCTGAGCGCGTGCCTGCGCATCATCAGCCACGGCATGCCCAGCCCTCCACGTAGCGGGTGTTGACAACAGATGGACCGCCTGACCATCGGAGCACGTCCCTTCCACAAAAAGCGAAAGAGCAAACGCTCCAGCGCAGTCAGGCGAGGCTTAGGACAAGGTACGACGGTTAGGCGGTAGCAGATGACAGACGCGATGTACGCGTTAGCCACCTCCGCTCGACCTTTCAGGGATAGCTTCCTCTCCGCCCATTTCTGGGTGAGAGAAGCCACCCTGCTCGTCACCTCGTCCCAGCTTTTGTCCGTCTGGAGGTCCGGACCGAACCAGACCCCTAGCAATTTAACCGGTCCGTCCGTCCAGCGCCCGACGACGCTGTTGGACGGCATGGACCTGCCTCTCCAGGTGCCGAGCTGCAGGCCCACTGACTTTTCCTGGTTGATCATTGCTCCTGTCACCGCTTCGTATTCTCTTAGTGTAGTGCCGATCGCCTCGATGTGTTTGGCGTTCGACACCACTACGGTGACATCGTCCGCATATGCTGACACGGATCTTCCGCATCCTAGTTCGCGCGGGACTCCCCTCAACGTCTCCAGTTTGTGCAGTAATGGCTCGAGAGTCAATACGTACAAGAGGGACGAGAGGGGACATCCTTGGCGGACCGAGCGCATGATGTTGAACGGTTCCGACAGGTGACCGTTCACTCTCACTACAGAGCAGATGTCGCTGTGCATGTCAGCGATCCAGCCTCTGAAGACGGGCCCAAAGCCAGCCGCCCTCAGGACTGCCGCTAGGTAACGATGGTCGACCCTATCGAAAGCTTTCGACTGATCTAAATTGATCAAGGACCCACCCGTGCCAGGTTCCCTAGCTACCCTCTCTACGATGTATCGCATGAGGTGGAGGTTGTCGTGGATGGATCTGTCGGGAATGGCGCATGTCTGCGCCTCTCCCACCAGACCACCAACGACAAGCGCCAACCTCTTTGCTAGCACCTTGGCCAAAATCTTAAACTCTGTGTTTAGCAGAGTTATGGGCCGGAAATTGTCTATGTTATCCCCCTTGTTCGGATCCTTTCTCAGCAGTGCCACCGCTCCTCGGCTCACAGAACTGGGAATTCTCCCGTTCTGTTGCCAGTTGCAGTAGACGTCCGCCAAGAGGCCTCCGAACAAGTCTGGCATCTGTACGTAAAGTTCATAGGGCAGACCATCCAAACCAGGCGATTTACCCCTTGTGCAGCCAGTCATTGCCTCCCGTACTTCAGCGGCTGTTATCGGCTTTTCGCAACACTTCGCCTCAGTGGCCGAGAGCCGCGGCAGTCCGTCGAGGTAGACACTAAAGTCCATCCCTCTACCCGGCCCACCGCTGCCCCCGAACAGCTGAGCGAAGTGTCGCTGAAAAGCTTCACACATTTGCCCGGGATCGAGTAGCATGCGCCCGTCGTGGTCCACCAAAGACCGGATCGTGGCTTTGTTGCCACGACGCGCCTCCGCCACTCGGGCCCATTGCACGGCTTTCGTCCCCTCGTGTCTGAGAGCACGCACCCTTGCTCTGACAACGCAGCCTTCGTGCTTTGCATTGAAGAATTGGTCAAGGGCCAATTTCGCCGCAAGCACGTCGGTCGCAATGCCTTTGCTAAGCGCCTCGTCTAATTTTCTAACTAGTTCTCCCTCTGCTCTATTTTTCTCTATTGCTAAAGCCTTACTAAACCTAATCGATTCTATTCTAATCGCTCTTTTCAGAGCAAACCACCACTTGTTGTTGACGATGGCCCCCGTCAATGCCCGCTTAACTAGTTCGCTAATCCGGTCTCTGTAGGCCTTGCGCGCTGGTAAGGACGCGTTTAGCTTCCAGTAGCCGGGTCCTCGTCTATGAAGCCTATCTAAGTCAAGCACACAGATCACGAATTTGTGGTCCGTGTAGCTGACTATCTTGAATTGTGGACAGCCTATGCTAGACCTATCTATTTCCCTACAAAATACTCTATCTAGATATGATCTGGATGACCCTATGCGGTTTGTCCAAGTCCACATTGGCACATTCGGGAAATCCAATCGGTACCTGTCAGACAGTTCAAAACGCCTGAGCAGGTTGGTGAGGCTCTTGCACCCTCCACCCCTATCCGCTAATCCCACACAGTCCCAGCGTGCATCTAAGATCCCGTTCCAGTCGCCCACTAACACTAAAGAGCGGGACGTTCCAAGAAAGGTCTCCAGACGCCGGAAGAAATCAGGCCGCCCTGCTCCTGTCGGGGCATAGACGGCCACTAGCCTGAAAGCTTGCCCGTCTCCGCTGGTCACATCCAGCACCACCAGCTTACCCTCTGGGTCCAGGAAGATGGCCTGTATGGCGAGATCCAAACCTCTCCGAAAAAGCACAGCAACTCCTCCACCCGATCCAGGACGGCTGGGAGATGCGTACACATCGTAGCCGCCGAAGATCGGTGCGAAGGCCCGTGCTTCGGAGATTCTGGTCTCGCTGATGGCCACTACATCTATGTTTAGTGACCTGAGGTCGTTGAGCAGGTGACCCTGCTTCCATGACGACCCCAAGCCACGCGCATTTATGCTGCCTATTCTGAGTGAGGTCATGTTTAAATAGAGTGGAAAAGATGGGAAAGACCACTTACCGTACTTTTGGTAGAGGAGGGATGGTTTTTACATCCCTTTTCACTTGATCGTCTGGTGAAGGGACCGTTGAATCGTCCCTTCGGCTGGTCGTCGGCTCTTCTAAGAGAATGTCTGAATATACTCTTCGATTGATGGTTCCTCCTAGGTCCCTGAAATCACCAACTGCGTTGGGGAATTTCGTTTTAATGTTTGTGTATTGTTTCTGTGCTATTTTTAGCAGTCTTATGTTAGTTGGCGTTTTGATTGGTGCTAGTATTATGTAGTCCTGTTGTGAAATGTCTGTGTGTTCAATTATGTAAGTCATTAGTTTCTTGTTGTGTGTGTTTATTGCCGTGCATTTGTTTTTCTGGGGGTGGGGTGTGGTTCTGCTATTTTCTTGTCGTTGTTGCTGGGTGTGTGTGTTTTGTTGTTGTGTTTGCGATGTTGGTGCTTGTGGTGGTGGTGTTGAAGGTGTTGTTGGCGGTGGGGTTGTCGCCGGTGGTGATGGTGGTGCTGGTGTGGGTGGTGATGGTGTTGTTGGTGGTGTTGCTGCTGTGGGTCTCTTTGCAGTAGACTTTACCCTTTTCTCATTTCTTTCCTCCCTTTTCAAAGGCGACGATGCGCTGCTTCTGCGTTTGTGCCTTCTTGCGACCTTTTGCCATCCCTCTCCCACCTCACACTCCATGTCTGATTCTGTAAGGTCGGGGAGGGGTACCAGCTCCATTCTTTCACTTGTTGTTGTTGGTGATGTTTGCACTGGAGTCTCTGTTGCAGCTGCATTTGGTATTGCTGTTGTTGTTGTTAATATTTCCACTGCTGCTGCTGTTTTTGATTTCCGTGGAGTGGGTATGGGTGCCACGGACCTATCGTTCCTGGTTGCCGCTTGTCCTGTTGCTGGTAGCCGTGGAGCCGGATTCGGAAGGAGGGGGGTTTTCTCCTTTCTCAGGGTCTTCTCGTTGCAGAAGGCCCTGAGGTGAGTCTTCGATCCACAGCGAAAGCATTTCGGGCGTTTGCCCTCAACACTTATGGGCAGTTGAGTGCCGTTATCGAAGTCTATCACATCCGGGATAGCTTCGATGCACTCCTGGTTGGTTTGGATTAGCATCTCAATGGAGGAGCCGACCCAATCTTCTCTTACTTTTTTCTGTACTTGCAGTACAGTTGTTTTGATTCCGACGAGGACAGACGCGGCCAGCCAAGAAGGGGTCATTCCGGGGGGGACGTGGGTCAGTTTGACCCTCACAATTTTTTGCCCGCAGTAGGAGGGCACCAACACCATTTCCTCGCTCCTTAGGGTCACTACTGATTGGGCCTTTGCCTCCTGGGGTGTGGCAAAAAGTACGTCTACGGTGGCGTATTTTTTGCCTCGGGTGATGTGCGTTTTCCTCTGCCACACAGACCCCAAGGCTTTTTGTATTTGGGCCTCTGTGGCTCTTTCCACCCTACGGGATTTTGTACTTACTGTACGGTACGTGACCGTACAGTGCTCTTGGGTTTCGAAAAAATTTTCGCTGCCTTGCAGATTGCTCGGTGTCCGTTCTTTGTCACCATCTTCTTCGCTTCCTCTAATTCCTCATTTGTTATGAGGATTGTTTCCAAGTTTTTCGCAATACCTGCAAATGAGATTGGTTTTTCTCTGCTGTTGTTGTTGTCGTCAGAGCTGCTGGTACTTTTGTTGCTGCAGGTACTACGACTACTGCCTCCGCCGCTGTTGCTGTGGTTGTTGTTGGTGTTGCTGCTGCTAATGCTGTTGTTGTTTATGCTGCTGGTGATGCTGTTGCGGCTGCTACTGTTGTTTTCATTGTCACTGTTGCTGTTGTTATAACGGCTGCTACTGCTATTATTCCTGACGTCAGACGAATGAACTGGGTTTTCGTATTTCCCGCACACCTGTTTCGTCGCTGTCGTCGTCGTCGTGGAGAAACCTTGCACGCTTTGCACGAGACTTTTCTTTTCTTTCGTCGCTTGCGAAAGAGAAGGGAGGGAGAGAGACACATTTAAAGAAGGGAGGGAGAGAGACAATCTTCTCTCTGCTGTAGTGATGATTGAGGAAGAAGAAGACGGAATGAGTGGGAGTGACGTATGAAATTTCTTTTTGGTAGCCATGTTTTTTTGTTTAAAATGAAATTTTGGGTACAAAACCCCAATAACTGGTTATTTAACCCCGAAGGGCCAAATAACGGACAGAAAGACCCCTCTCACGAGGAGGAGGGTGTCTTTATCAACAATTTGGTTCAAGTTTTAAACAATTTACAATTGTTTTAACGGTTAAAAATTACTATACCTTACAGAGCCGAGCCTCCGTCAACCATGGCATTCAATAATAATAATAATAATGGTTTCTTTATTGGCCAAAAAGGCTAACATGAAGAAAAACATTACAGACGCACAGGACGATACAAAGTGGGTTTTAACCGTGTAAAAAGGTTATAAAAGACAGAAACGTGTAAAATAAATGAAATTCAAATAACAAAAATTCCCCAATAAGGGGGATGCTTCTGATAATATATATGTATGTATATATGTATGTATGTATGTATGTATGTATGTATGTATGTATGTATGTATGTATGTATGTCAGGTCACCAGTTGGTGCTACTGGTAACATGTATCCCAGTACAACCTGTCTCATGGTCGGGTCGTTGGCGACTAAACTGGCAACCCCACCAAGGTTTCTTGGTGAGGAGGGTGACTTTGGACATCCTGCAGGACTAAAAACAAACCTGTCAAAGGGCAAAGGAGCTCTTAAGAGTCAATGGCCATCCAAAATCACCGGGAGAGATGACCCCTTAGCCTTTGTCAAGGCAGAATTCTAGGAGAAGGAAAACACTGATATAACACCTGCAACCCTGATGGTATCCAATGATGTTGACTTGTTCTTCTTTTTGGTACATATCATCTTGGTTAAGAGAGTGGGACTGGCTTTGTGCAGTGCCTTTGCTCACTATAAAAGCTTCACAGCACAGGCATTGCTTTATATCTGGAGATCTCTCTGCACTTGTCGTCACATGGTACCATGGGCCCAGCACTATGTGTCAATAATTGTCAAAAGTGTAGTGTTTGTACCAGAGTTTTCAAATCGCTGGCTGAACTAAAAAGTCACACTCGTTCAGCGCATCCGTAGGGGTTCTCCTACATGGATATAAAGTAGTGGCCGTACTCGAAAACGAGTTGGCAGCCACCATGTATGTATGTATGTAAGTATGTATGTATATGTATTAAGAGAGAAAGAAAGAGGAGAGAGAAAAAAGAGGGAGAGATAGCATGATGGAGCGAGTGTGAGTGATTTTTAGATAGATAGATAGAGGGTGAGGAGAATTGACACAGATAAGGTAAAATGCAAAGAGACTAACATACAGGAACGATGACGTTTAGACGGTTAAGAGTCATTGATTTGTACATAGAAACACAAAGATGGTAACACGAAGTGGGCAAAAAACTCCGTGGTCATCAACTATCTGTAATGAGCATACATGGTTTCAACACCAAAAAAATATACTGCTGGTCTATTTGAAGTCACAGCGTGTAGTATCAAGTTAGTTAAACACTGTCCTTGTGTATTCTAATGGCTGTCGTAGTGCAAGAACGCAGGCATGGACAACAAAGTATTAGCTTCGATTTGTATAAATCTGATAGACTAGTGTACAAGTAACATTAGATGACGTAGTCCTAGCTAAACTGTGGCGTCTGATTAAAAGAATATGTGAGATGTTCGTAGCTAAAATATCTTGGATGACAGCTGAACTGAAGGTAATCAAAGCAATAGAAATAACAACTGAAAAACAAAGCAGTGACACGTTAGATAACATAGTCCTAACTACACTATGGCGTCCGAAAAAAAAAAGAGTACGAGACATGGTCATAGATAAAACGTCTCTTGATTTAAAGTTTGCTGGATCATGGCTGCCTGGATAATAATCAGAAACAACAACAACAACAAAACATAAGAATATCTGCAGTTTTGCCATGAAGAAACATTAAATAATGTAGTCCACTGTGGTATCTGAATAAAAACATATTCGTATGAGATACAGTTAGAGGTAAAACATCTTTTGATCATGTCTGCTAAATCAACGCTGATCTTGTGATAAACTACGATAACAACATTGGTTTCTGATTTAGGCACAAGGCCAGAATTTTGAAGGGAAGGGGAAAGTCGATTAAATTGATCCCAGTGTATTACTGGCACTTTATTTTATCGACCCCGTAAGGATGAAAGGTAAATCTAACCTCGCTGGGATTTGAAATCAGAACGTACGTAAAAGGCCGTAATTATATGCCGTGAAGCATTTGGTCCGACGCTCTATCGATTCTGCTAATCCACCGAGAGTTTTAGTAACAACAACATCAACAACAGCAACATCAACAACAACAGCAAGAGCAGCAAGAGCAGCAGCTTTAGAAGCAGGAATCTTCTTCTTCTTCTTCTTCTTCTTCTTCTTCTTCTTCTTCTTCTTCTTCTTCTTCTTCTTCTTCTTCTTCTTCTTCTTCTTCTTCTTCTTCTTCTTCTTCTTCTTCTTCTTCTTCTTCTTCTTCTTCTTCTTCTTCTTCCTGAGAGGATCGTTGGGCCAGAGTCATCAAGCACTCCTTCCAGCGGCTCCTGTCAGAAGCAACTGTCTCCAACTGATCCGGGTGGATACCCAAGTGAGACCAGCCAATCTCATCGATAGTATCCAACTATCTTGCTCCAGTTCTGCCCCTGAGTCTTCTACAAGTTGGTTTTGTCTGTAAAATATGTCCAACAATTCTTTCCTGAGACATTCTAGCCACATGTCCATAGTATCAGAGCTGTGATCTCTCAATTCAGAGAAGTAGCAGCTCTATCTGGAGTGACACTCTTTCGGTCATTACCAAAGATTTATGACCATAGGTAAGGGTTGGCACAAAAACGAATTGAAGGTAGCAGAGTTTGGCTTTTACACCTACCTCCTTCTTCTGATTACTGAATGCTGAAGCTGGCTCATTACTGTCCCAGCCTTTTCAATTCTTGCTCTTAGTTCAGCCTCTTGCCTTCCATCACTCGTGAACACGGACGCGAGATACGTGAACTTATTTACCTGCTACAGAGGAATCGACTGGCTAAAAAAGATTGATCTTCTCTGAAAATAAAATATATATGAATGTATCTCCTCCCTGATATTTTATGCCATCAGCCAAGGGGAGTGGGAATATCTTTATATATATAAAAGCGAGGATGTGTGTGTGTCTGTGTACAACTTGGCATGCATACGGCTTTCACAATTACCAACTGAATTTGACCAAATTTTCTGTGCACGTTGCACAGATCGATAGGATTGTCACATCACAATCATTTTTCAAATCGACCCACGTTGAGCAATAAAACATCGATATATAAATTATCGGTAGAAAAATTGATGTAAGGGAGATAACAAACTTTATTGACCTTATAAAAAAGGGAGATAACCTTTTCACCAAATACATTGAAGACTTCTGCTTATTTTGACAGGTTGGGGACAAATGATGTTCTTCTTTTTCTTCCTAGCTGTATATTCTTAGCATAATTTCAAACCCCGAGCAACGCCGGGTAAATCTGCTAGTCTCTTATAAAGCCCACTTCAACGACTCAGTAGAAAGAGAGAGAGAGAAAGAGATAGAGATCCACCCCCAAGTCATTGGCAGCTGGTCTCCGATCATATGACATTACACACTGCCACTCCTTAACCCTTCATGTATCTACATTCCCACTCTGTCCCACCCATACATTCAGTGTCACAGTGAAGGTTATCTTCACCACCACCACCAATATCACTAGGTGCACTCACATATATACATGCATATCATCACACATATTTGCATACACACGCAGCACACATACACACACACATATATATGTATATATGGACAATGTATACTATCCATCTCAAAGTACTTGTCCAGGTTCTTCACATCACAAACACACACACACACACACACACACACATACACACACACACACACACACACACACACACACACACACACACACACACACACACACACATATATATATATATATATATATATATATATATATATAAGTATGTATGTATACGTACATACATATATGTATACAGACGTACAGTAGTATGTATATATATATACATACATGCACATATATATGTATATGCACGTATCAGTTTACCGAACATTTATTGTAATGCTCGGTTTGTTTGTTTGTAAACAAACAACCCGAATTACGCTGTACAGTGTTCAGGCAACCACGTCACCTTTTTGTTCAACACTGACACATGTATGTATACATACATACTTACATTTAAGTAACTGCCGTACTAAGAGTGAGAAATGAAATTTCGTTTCATTCTATTCCATTTATATATATATATATATATATATATATATATATATATATATATATATATATATGTATATATATACATATACATATATATATACATATATATGTATAGACACACATATACATATACATATATATATATATATATACATATATATGTATACACACACATATACATATATACATATATATATGTGTGTGTGTGTGTGTGTGTGAGTGAGTTCTGGTTTCAGTTGAGGGTAACCACAGTAAGGAACTCAATACAATAGTAGAGTATATACAATATTAAATATAGAAATGGCTTCTACATTCTTCATTATAACCTCATAAGTCGACTTTCCTGATGATTTCCTTCGAATGAAACAGTTCTAGTCCTGTATAAGCCATATATATATAGTAATAATAATAAATGTGAAGACTAAAATCCAAAGAGGGCTCGATAAGGATAAATATATATCAAATATATAAGAACCGTAGAGCAAATATTTATTAAAATAACATTAATGTTTAAGCAAAGAATCGCTGCTTTCACCCTTAACGGGATCTTCTGTTATTTGAATATATATATATTTGACTTACTTGACTAATTTTTATTGAACTTCTATTTCAGAAAATAACAATGAAAATAACTATGCTTAATAATGAAATGAAAAGGCATGTTGTGATTGTGGCTTTGAAGGCTAAGCATGATGATTTAGAAATTTCTCGTTTTCTGAAAGTTGCAAGATCTTTTGTCCATAAGATTCGGTGGAGTTAGAGAAAGAAATGGAAGCATATTACCTGTATCAAAACGTAAAAAACACTTCAAACGCTCTGATTCTATCAGGACACTTAATTTATTCAGGGAGTTAAGCAAAACATTGATGACAATCCAGGAAAATCAATGAAGTCAATTGCAAAAAATGTTAGTGTGTTAGAAAAAGCAATCAGAAATGTTGTGCATGAAGACATCAGATACAAATCTTACGTGGTGAGGAGAGGTCATTTCATGTCAGAAAAAACAAAAGAAAACCGTTTAATCAGATCCAAAAACTTTTGAATAAAATTAAAAATCCATCAGAAGATGGTGTGATTTGGTTGTGTCTCAGATGAGAGAAACATTGACCAGGACCAGAAAATTAACAGAAAAAATGACGGGTGGCTATGTGAAGGTCCTTCTGAGGTTCCAAGAGTAATGCACACAAAATCTCCTGCAAGTGTCATGATTTGGGGTGTTGTTCGCAATGAAGGTCATGGGATCTTCCTCACTTTTTTCCACAAGGTCTTAGGGTGAATGCTGCTGCATATATTGAGGTTCTGGATAAAGTTGTTAAGCCTTGGATCAACAGTGTATGCAATGGAAGGCCTTATGTCTTTCAACAATATTCTGCACCATGATATAAGACTCAAATGACACAAGAATGGATGGTCAACAATTTGCCTGATCACATCACCCCCTTCTAATTCTCCAGATGTCAATCCACTGAACTACTATGTATGGGGCATCGTTGAGAAAAAGGTCAATGAACACCCCCATAGCACCAAAGATTCTTTGACAGCCGCAATAGTTCGAGTCATGTCCAATATAAACAAGGACCACTTAATCCGAGCTTGTAAACGATTTCAACCACACATAGAGGCAGTTATTGATGCCTATGGTGGTTTTATTGAATGAAATTATTAAATTGATAATTTAGCTTTATGTTTATGTTATTTTGATAAGAATACAGTTTTTTTCTGTTATATAAGCGTTTTTTTTAACCCTAAATCTGTCCTCAATACCGTCCGCACCCTGTATATATATATATATACACACACATATATATATATATATACACATATATATAAATATATATATTTGTGTTTGTATTTCTGTCAGTATATATATATATATATGTATGTATGTATATATATATATATATATATATATATATATATGGATTTGTCATCTGTATATTCTAACATACATATATACGTATATACAAACTTCATATTGACTTGTAAAAAAGCATCTACATACAGATGCATGCATACCCAAACAGATTGAGACAAGCACACACCCAAACACACACCCAAACACACACAGACACAAACAGACTCACAGATATACACACATACAAACCACTGATCTGACATATCTCCTTTTAGTGTCTTGTTGGTTTTGTTTTCTTAATACCACTTCTTATCTCGTCCTTTAGCACATGGCTATATAAGCTAAGACATTTAAGTAAGTTAAATGGCTTTAGGAAAATAATATATTTACACACATACATATAGGACTTACAGACGTATATATGTATATATTTATATATATACAAATATACATATATACATATATACATATATACATATTCGTGTGTGCATAGAACAACAAAACCAGAAGTCAGATGTAGGCAGATAGTTAGTTCATTGTTTTACGATCGTTTCTGAAGGTCAATTGATCTATGGATATCGATGTATCGACTAGCATGGTAGTTGTCAAGTTACTACATATTTCTAGACTCGAAATCTCAGTGTTTCTGAGGAGGGCGGCCGATTGAACAGGGACTTTGAGACCGAAATAAGTCGTAACTTAACCACTACCATACTAGTCGATACATCAATCAATCGATATAATATCCATCAATCAATCGACCCTCTGAAACGATCGTAAAACTGAACTAACTATCTTCCTACACCTGACTTCTGTTTTTATTGTTCTATACATACATACATATATGTAAATAATTCTGTAACTCGGACGAATATTCTTCGAGATTAACGTAGGCGGTGATCACCTACCACCGGTCACTGAACCTCGCTGAAACATTCCTACCAGATATATTGAGTTTAACAAGGTTATCAGCCTCACCACAACCTGGTGGGTTACTATATATAAATATATATATATATATAATTGAGAGAGAGAGAGAGAGAGAGAGAGAGAGAGAGAGAGAGAGAGAGAGAGAGAGAGAGAGAGGAAATATACGATTCGGGGATGTTCTATTCGGAGATGTTCTAATTTCTATGTCAAGGGCCATCGAATCAAATATTTTTTCTATATTTTCTCTGTTTGTGTATGCCATAATTCCTTAATTAATTATGCAATCCACACCTGATGATATCCCCAGGATCTTATTGAAATATATATACAGTGTTTTTTGCAAAATAAAACTTTAAAGGAACATCACCAGTCTGGACTCCTATTATTTTAATCAATCTAATATTTAACTCTGTTCCTGCACGAGCCACAGGATCCAATACAAACGATGGGTGAGTTGCTTTTCCTGCTATTAAATAATGGTTAACTAAACGGAATGAGCAGTTCTATCTAGTGGTGAATCACAAAACATATATAAATATATATACAATATATTAACAAATGGAAACTATATTTATAAAACCATATTTATTTTATTATACATATTTCAAGGGCCACCAAGGCAAATTATGGTGCGCTTTCATCAGATAAAATACAGATTTGTTCCACAAATAAATATTGACATACCCGAAAAAAATACAAACTTAATGGTTGGAGCTTCCTGGATATCCAGGAAGCTCCAACCGTTAAGGTTGTCTTTTTTCAGGGTGTATCAATATTTATTTATAAAACTAATCTGTATTGTATTTTATCTGATGAAAGCGCACCATAATTTGCCTTGGTGGCCCTTGAAATATGTATAATAAAATAAATATGGTTTTATAAATATAGTTTCCATTTGTTAATATATTGTATATTTACTCCAATAATTTGTTGAGTGCTTTATATCAGTTATAAAAATATTTTTAAGCTTGTATCCCAACAAATTAAATATAACCTCTGCATAAATATATATATATATAGAAAGATGGATAGATAGATACAAACATATATATACATACATACATACATGCACACACATAATTATATATATATATATTTCTATAATAAAATGGATATACATATACTCTACTAACACACTTAATACTTTTTTGACAGCGGTTGTCACCCGACTTACAACGGAATCCGTTATATATACATACATAGATATACACACAGACGCGCACACACGAACCCACACATGCATACATATATATATATATATATACATTTATATATACGTACATATACATACATACATACACACGCAGATACGCACACTCACATACACATATATATACAAACACTACTACTAACCAAATAAACTCGCATAATATATATTGTAAGTATAGCAAGACTCAGGCTGGAATTGGTAGGCTGGCAGTGTTTAACGTGTTAATGCTAATACTTAATGTTTCATATATCTGTGAAGAGAGGCAGCTTTACTCTGTCTGGTGGCTATGGTGAAAGAGGTAATATGGTGGACAATGTTAAAAGCACTGAGGGCAAACACCTTCCTCTCTGGACAACAACTCATCCCCTTCATCAAATACCACTTCAGAAGGAAGGTGAAAGTGGAGAGTGAGGTGCTACACCCCAGTAAATTCGCTGAAAGGTGGGTGAATGTGGCAAAAATAGCCCGTGTGAATGGGCCTTCTCTGTATATAAACTTGTCGGTTCAAGAAGACAAAAGGGGGAAGACGGGAACACCTACAAAACGCGCTCCTGGTTTTGAGGGTTTTTCTCTCTATGGGGTGTAAAACATCCCTGCAGTAACGTGCCTCCCTAATGGGGACTTCGATTGTTTAACATTTATATTGCTATAACCTCTTTACCCGATTTTATGTAAAACCCCCGCCTTCACGTCTGGTAATGTCCCATTTCTGTGTGCCCTGGTGGCAAATAAAGAAATCTATCTGCGAAGCAAAGCTGAAGTAGAACACAGACTGACAAATATTTTATTAAATGTGGGTTGTCCTCTTTGGGAATAGTTACATACACCACTAAAACAGAATCCAAGAATTTGGAATGGGAGTAGTTTTAGAAATTGACGGTTTTTTATTTTACTTTTTACTTTTTATTTTTAAATTTCTATTTTATTTATTCGTTCTTTTTTATGTTCTTTTTTTGTTTGTTGTTTTAGTTCTTTAGTTTATTTTTTTATTTTTTTATTTTTTAAATATCAAAATTATTTAAGCAAGTATAATTCTTTCTTGTAAATAGTCTGAAATGAAAATAAAGTTTCTTTTAAATGAAATAATAATTATGAAATGTTGAAATGTTTAGAAATGTTGAAAATTAATTTTCCATATGCTTTGCTGAGCCTCTACTTTTGTTTTAGTTGTTTTTGTTGTTTATATTTTTGTTTTCTTCATTTTCAGACTTTTTCTTTTCCTTTTTCTTTTTTGAAATGTTTATGTTGTTCTTAATTGTATAGTCTTCCTTTACTACTTTCAGTCACAAGACTGCGGCCATTCTGGGATACCACTTTGAAGAGATTTAGTCGATCATATTGACACCAGTACATATTTTATGGATTTCTTTTATGTTGAACCAGTGATTTACACATCTACACACACGGCCCATATCCCCAAGCACCCCGCAAACAGCCCTCCATATAATATATATATATACTGTAAGTGATTCAGTAAAAATACTGGTGGTGGTGCCAAAATGAGCACTTGATGCTCAAGCAGAGTAAATATAAGAAAAAGCGATGAAATTTTGTTTACATGTATTGATGTTTTATTATTACGTATCGACCCGTGTAGGGGGTGGATTGGCAGTATCGGTAGAGGGTCGGATGCCATGCTTTGCAGCATAGAGTTATGGCCCTTTATGATCTGAGTTCAAATCCCGCCGAGGTTAACTTTGCCTTTCATCCTTACGGGGTCGATAAAATAAAGTACCAGTAATATACTGGGATAATTGCTGGCCTTGTGCCAAAAGTAGAAACAATTATTATGTATCGACCTGTTATGCTCGTTTCGCAGGTGAGTAGCTCAAGATTATCCATCAACGTTATGGTCCCGACTCCAGCATTAGTCTGCTCATCAGACTGGAGTTTCAACAAAAAGAAATGAGAGATTTTGTGGTTTTAATCTAAAACAATTGATCACAAGGGGGCGGTCTAACTGAGGCTGTAAAGGATTAAGTATCTTGCCTAAGGTATAAAGCAATACCATAGGAGTGAACGCCTTAACCACACAGTTATGCCTTCGCCTTGTGTTTATTTAACTTTCTTTTTTGTCTTGTTTGTTTGTTTGTTCTGTTTTGCTTTAGATTTTGTTCAACCCAAAACACACCACGCCACCCCACCTAAATCTCGCCCTACCATTCCTACCCCAGATTTCTCTTAATGGAATCACAATAGGCTGCCACCTGCTTAGAATTATACAATTATAGAATTAGAAGTTAATTAATTTACCCCTTAATTATATATATATATATATATATGTGTGTGTGTGTGTGTGTGTGTGTGTGTGTGTGTGTGTGTGTGTGTGTGTGTGTGTGTGTGTGTGTGTGTGTGTGTGTGTGTGTGTGCGCGTGTGTGTGTGTGTGCGTGTGTGTGTGTGTGCGTGTGTGTATATATATATATATAACATAAACATGCATACATACACATGTACGTGCGTCAACACACACACACATATATATACATATATATACATATATATATATATATATATATATATATATATATATATATATATATATATATATATATACAGTATATAATTCTGTCCAATTTGGTCCACAACGTAAAAGTATTATTTACCTCCTTCAATACACTGCAAAGTATACATATGTGCGTGTGTTGGAACTCCGTCGATCCAGACGATGAATGCACCTGTTAATATAATCAACAGAACATACCTCTACCATTACCTCTACAACCACTACCACTACCACCACCACTACCATCACTACTACCTCCAGATGAAAAAAAAAATGTGACGAGATAAATCATTCCTAAAAGGTCGCAGAAAGTTGTCGAACGTGTACATAGCGTCCGTCATGTCCTGATCAAGTCTAACTGCACTGATACATTTAATCTTTCGCTTTTTGTGGAAGAGACAGGTTCACATGGTCATGGAGTCCATTTGCTGTCAACACCCGCTACGGAGATACCGTGGCTGAGGTTATGACATGTCCAACTTTTAGTTGGGTCAAACAATATCCAAGGAGGTGCGCGAGGAAATTGGAATATCTTCAAGTCCTCAGCCCTGAGCCAATCGGGCAGTATGATCGGTGGAAACTCCACCTCGGGGTTCTATATAGGTTTAATGGCGGATAAAAGCGACGATATTCTTGGGAAAAATGTGGGCATCTACGGTAATCAACTAACCACTCTTTTCCGTAGAACTTTCAATTCGGGGACACATGGATAACATCCAGAAATTCCTGACCTGGCGCTGCTACTGAGAATCATTGCCAGTTTGAGGTAATCTCTACAGGCATGGAAGAGCCGTTAGCCGGGTCTGTCCAAGATGCGCGCAGGACGATCAAACCTGTCATAATCATCACCATCATCTTTATCACCATCATGAACACCATCATCATCGCCAATAACTTCATCACCACCGTTATCATTTCCACCATCACCATTGCAATCACACACATCTTTATCCTCATCATCAATAACATCATGACCATCATCATCAACAAAACTAACATCATCATCACCACCACCATCATCATCATCATCACCACTACCACCACCACCATCATCATCATCATCACCACCACCACCACCACCACCACCATCATCATCATCATCATCATCATCATCATCATCATCATCATCACCATCATCATAAACATCATCATCATCATCATCATCATCATCATCATCATCACCATCATCATAAACATCATCATCATCATCATCATCATCACCATCAAGGCAACATTATCATCAACACCATCACCAGCACCACCACCATCATCACCATAATCATGAACAACAACACCATGGTTATTATTATTATTATTATTTTTCTTTGAGTCTCAGTCATTGATGTTGGTTAACTGGAAAGTTTGTTGAAATGAACATCAAGCCACTACCTGCAGCCTCAGATATTCAGGACGTATCGGAGGGTTCTTGCTGTTCCCAGCAAGCATGCCTTTTGAAGTGTTCCAAAAAGCGGAACGGGACCAATCTTCTTTAACCATCCCTGGAAACTCTTTGAGATAGTACCTAGTGCGCCTATGACAATCGGGACCACTTTGACCTCATGGCAGTTCCAAATCCTTTTTACCTCCCACTTTAAGTCCTGGTATCGGTTAATTTTCTCCCTCTCCTTCTCTTGCACTCTCGTGTCGAATGAACAGGCCACATCCACAATCAGGCACGATCTTTTTTCCTTGTCCAAAACCACCAGGTCATGTCTTATTGTGTTCCAGTTTCTTGTCCGTCTGTATCCTAAAATCCCACAGCACCTTCACCTGATCGTTCTCCATCACCGCCTCTGGCTTATGCTCATACCACTTCTCAGAATGTGGTAAATTGTTTACTTTGCATAGGTGCCAGTGGATCACCCTGCCCATCACATCATGTCTCCAGCCTTTATAGTGAGCCCGGCTAGGTGTTTACACTCGGATACAATGCGAGCCACAGTCTCCTCTCTCTCTCTCCACATATCCTGCACAGTGGGCTAGCCCCCTCCTTGTAAATATGGTGTTTCACCCACTTCGTTTTGAGGGCCTGCTCTTGCGCAGCTGTAGCATCCCTTCTGTAGCCTATGCAAGGTCTCCTCTTTTCAACCTGTTCCATGTATATGGATCTCTAAATTCAGTTTTCTCAAAGAAGGTACTATGAAGGGATTTTTCATGAAAGTTTCTCTTCCTCCTTGGACATCCCCTGGCCTATTGTCCCCTCCTTCAGTACAATTCTGAACATTGGCTCCCTACTGTCAGTCATGTATTTGTGTAGGTTGTTTTTCTCCATCTGAACACAGTCCTCTATGCTGATAAGACCTCTTCCACCTTCAGATCTCCTTAAGTGGAGTCTATTGACATCACTCCTCTTGTGGAACATATTGTAGATAGTCAATAGCTTCCTAGTCTTCCTATCCATTTCTTTTTGTTCAGCAACATTCCATCTCAGAATTCCCGCACTCTATCTAATAATAGACACAGCTCGGGAATTTATTGCACTTATGGCATTCCTACTGTTCAGATGTGACTTCAATACGCTCCTTACTCTCCGAATGTATTCCTTCATTTTTTTGTTCTTGATGTCATCAGCCTCCAGAACACTTAATATCTGAATCCTTCTTCAGTGTCAATTTCCTTTATCATCTCACCTGTTGGTACCCGGATTACGTTGCTTCTGCTCAATTTACCTCTCCTTATCACTAGTACTCCACACTTACTAATACCAAATTGCATACATATATCATTGCGGGAAAATACGGACAGTGTCAACAAGCACATCCAACTCCTTCTCACTCTTCCCGAAGAGCTTAAGATCATTCCATGAAGAGGAGGCGATTGATCGTAAGCTCTCCCTTTCCCAACCTGTATCCTGCTCTCACCTTTCGCAGTATAATGGTCAGGGTATCAGGGCAAGGACAAACAACAGGGGGGACAAACTATCTCCCTGGAAGATACCTCTCTTGATCTTCACGCTTCCCAAGGATTCTCCACCCCATGTTAACTCTGTTTTCCAGGACTTCATACTTTTGCTCAACAACTGTCAGATGTTATCTGCCACCTTGAAGATCTCTAGGCTTTTGGTTATCCAAGAATGAGGTACCATGTCCATTGCCTTTTTGTAGTCTATCCATCCGATGGCAAGACCAGTCTCCTCTTACAATTCCTCATTACCATCTTATCAATAAGTAACTGGTCCTTTGTACCACGGGACTTCTTTCGGCATCCTTTCTGTTCGTCCGGTAACAAGTTGTTTGTGTGGAGGTGATGGTAGATTTCCTCAGATACAATGCTTGTCAACAGTTTCCACATTACGGACAGACATGTGATAGGTCTATAGTTGGTAACATCATTACCCTTGATTCGGTCTTTCATTACCAGAACTGTGGTACCTTTTGTCAACCACTCTGGTACCTCACCTGACATCAAGCAGTCATTGAACATGGCTGTCACTTTTGGGTGGAGGGATGTTATGTTTTTAATCCAATACCCTTGCACACCATCTGGGCCTGGTGATTTCCAGTTGGTTAGTTTTCTGGCCTGCCTTTTAATAGTTTCAACTGTGATACTCAAATCAGTTTGTTGGTGTGCCTGTTCACTAATCTTCTTTTGTACTGTCCCAATCCACACTGCCTGATCATTATGTTCAACATCCTGCTCCCATATTCCTCTCCAGAATATCTTAGTCTGTTCCGCCTCAGGGATCAAGTTGTTGCTTCTTTCTTTCCCTTCAAGCTCTCCAAACAACATCTTCTGGTTGTTGTCAAACATGCGGTTCTGTCTATACTGACTGACTCTGCTCTCATATCGCCTAATCTTTGTACTATTTGCTACAATGCGTTGCTTCAGTTCCTCTATGATAATATTTAGCATTTTCCTCCTAGTTTTGTACTTTATTTCCAACTTATTTTTAATGTCTAAGTTTTGTATTGTTCCATTCAGTAGGGACTCAAGCTTTCCAATGTCATTTCTCATTTCCCTGATTTGACCATTCAGTCGTTTCTTCCAACAAGGTTCTGATCTTTCTTGTTTGTTGTTTCCTCAAGTATTTATGTCAAGTAATTTTCTCACCGCATTTGCTGTTGCTTTGAGGATATTGTTGCACTGCTGAAGGCTCCTCGCCTCAAGGTATGGGATGACTTTGTTTACCTTAGCTATTGTTTCTTTTAACTTTTTCCTGTCTACAAATCATAGGTTCATATGTTTCCCACGATCATTGTTCATTTCATCTACCATTAAGTTTAGGATATCAACCAAATCTTGTCCTAGCCCTTCAGCATTCATTTCCTCAATGGCCGTATCTTTGTTCCAGGTCTTATTTATTTCAGCATTCAGATCATTGTCTACTTCGGATGGTGCCTCCGTTCTCTCAACCTCTTCACCTTCATTTCCCACTGGCTCGTTTGCCTGGCATACTCCACTCTCCATTTCCAATCTAATCTCTCTGCTCAGTTCCTTCAGTTCCAGCTCGCTTATCCACCCATTAGTTCTTATTACCCGAGCCTGCCCGGCCAATTTTTGTTCATCTAATTTAAATAGACCCATCTCGTTCCAGATGTTATGCATCCGTTTCCTATAGCCTTTTTCCTTGGGGATACTCGTCAGGTAACATTACATAACAATTCTATTCAATTATTTCGTCCAGTTGGTTCTGGTCCCTTTCCTTCTTCTTCTACCTCCAACACCAGCAGTATTTGGATGATGATTATTATTATTATTATTATTATTATTATTATTATTATTGGCGACCTACGTAGTAAATCGTATCATCGTGAGCTCCGCAAAGGTTTGTTATTTCCGTTTGTTAAAAATTGTCATTTATGGAAAATTTTATTGTTAACTGTTTATAAGCGCACATACATTGTTTTCCGAAAAGGACACCCAAAAAGATTGGGGCCTTGTGCCCAAAATTTAAACTTTTATTATTATCAAAAATTTCTTTGAAAAAAAATGGCTAATTCACCTCTGCACCAAGCAGCTGAAAGCCTTCCTCACAAATTAACACCTCACACCGACACCACCATTGTAAATGTTACTACATTTGCCAACACAAAAACAAATATAAGCAGTAGCAATATTTTAAATTTGTCTCAGGCAGACATTCATTTCCCGCCATTACCAATGACTGCAGGTGTTAAAGCCTCCACCACCACCACCACCGCGGCACCCCCCCCCCCCCCACCACCGCGACAACAGAAACAAAAGAAGAAAAAATAAATTAACTCGTGATGTCGAAATGAAATCAAGCAAAATGGACTCTTCCCCACCAAAGACGACTGACGTCACCACCACCACAACTGAAACTAAAATTAATATTAACGATAGCAACAACAACAACAATGACATTATAACCCCCCCCCCCTCAGTTTCGCCAGAGTAGCAAAACAATTCGAAGCATTTACCGTAACTCAGGAAGATTTAGAAAATGCCAAACAAATGGTAAAGAAAGATGGGTACAGGGTCAGCCTCACCCCCCCACCTAATAAAATGGAGCATCGGCGCCTATGCACCGTGTCTTATAGAACAATAAATGTAAAATCGCGCCGAGTGGAACGGGCATCCGAGTCCCAAATCCAAAAAGCTTTGGGACATGTGTGGGCAAGAAAAACCCACATCAGACGTGGGAAAAAGTAAGGAACCGTGGACGTGTTCTTTGAAACACCAGAGGAGGCTAGAGAACACTCCATGGCCTCATTAAAAAGAGACGACTTCACACTCGTCCCAAGCTATTGTGGCCAGAGACTCGTAAAGATCAGGGTGACCCACGTTCCACCGGCCATCGAAATTCCCTGGCTAATAGCGGCCGTCCTCGCCGGCATCGAAGCCAACACGAAAATAATAGCAATAGCAAAAGAAAAGCAGGAAAACTGGTCCGGATCTGGGACGGAGCTCCTGATCCAAGCGGACCAAAAAAGCATTGAGGAGATCCCAGAGGTAATAGACCTCACTGACGGCAGCCACCTCACGGTAATTGTCGAGGGCAGAAGACCTAGGTGTGTCGTTTGTGGTGAAGGAACCCACCTAAGGGCTTTCTGCCCTCAGGCTAAAAGGTTGAGGCCACCTCTCCTACCCACCCCAGTGACACAACCATCAACACCACCAGTAGCAGAGATGGCAGCAACAACTGTAGCAGCAACAACAGAAGCAACTATAACAGCAACAACCCCAGCAACAGTAGCAAAACCAACACCACCACCACCACCACCAGCAAAACCAACACCACCACCACCCAACGTTTCAGAACTAGCACCAGCGCCTACACCATCCACCACGCCACAACCAAAACTAACGGCTGTGGAGGATTTTCCACTCCCCGGCCTATCACAACTGGAGACAGATTGTGACGACGAGGAGTGGGAAACGATATCCGGAAAAAAAAAAAAGAAACCAACAAAGAAAAAAATCTCTTCCTTCCCCCTCCAAAAACAAAATACAGAGGGAAACAAATAAATTAAGAAACAAAAAAGTTAGGACAGATATGCCACCATCCACACCAGCATCACCAACCCCATCAACCCAAACACCAACACCATCACCATCATTAACCCCAACACCACCATCACCTACACCACAAAAGTCACCAAAATGCGAAACAGAAACAAACCCACAACAAACGCAAACAAAACAAAACAACGAAAACGATACACACTACACAGCATTAAATTTGAACAACAAGCAATTATTACACTACATCCAACACAACACCAGCATCACAGAAAAAGACTACACAACATCCCCAAAATTCACACCACCTCCACACATACAAATCACTCGCATCACACAGAAAACGTACATGACACTAAAACAAAAATTCCCCAAAGACATCGGAGACTTCCGACAAGCACTCTCCAGGAGGATTTATAAGGACATCCTTCCTGAGGAGGCCACAAGCAGTGAAAAGGATGGAAAAACCGTCCTTCCCCTACGAGAAGTAAGGTAAGTGGTCTTTCCCATCTTTTCCACTCCTTTTCAACATGACCTCACTCAGAATAGGCAGCATAAATGCGCGTGGCTTGGGGTCGTCATGGAAGCAGGGCCACCTGCTCAACGACCTCAGGTGACTAAACATAGATGTAGTGGCCATCAGCGAGACCAGAATCTCCGAAGCACAGGCTTTCGCACCGATCTTCGGCGGCTACGGTGTGTACGCATCTCCCAGCCGTCCGGGATCGGGGGAGGAGTTGCTGTGCTTTTTCGGAGACGTTTGGATCTTGCCATACGGGCCATCTTCCTGGACCCAGAAGGTAAGTTGGTGGTGCTGTACGTGACCAGCGGAGACGGGCAAGCTTTCAGGTTAGTGGCCGTCTATGCCCCGACAGGAGCAGGGCGGCCTGATTTCTTCCGGCGTCTGGAGACCTTTCTTGGAACGTCCCGCTCTTTAGTGTTAGTGGGCGACTGGAACGGGATCTTAGATGCACGCTGGGATTGTGTGGGATTAGTGGATAGGGAAGGAGGGCGCAAGAGTCTCACCAACCTGCTCAGACGTTTTGAACTGTCTGACAGGTACCGAATGGATTTCCCGAATGTACCAATGTGGACTTGGACAAATCGCATAAGGTCATCCAAATCATATCTAGATAGAGTATTTTGTAGGGAAATAGATAGGTCTAGCATAGGCTGTCCACAATTCAAGATAGTCAGCTACACGGACCACAAATTCGTGATCTGTGTGCTTGACTTAGATAGGCTTCATAGACAAGGACCCGGCTACTGGAAGCTAAACGCGTCCTTACCAGCGCGCAAGGCCTACAGAGACCGGATTAGCGAACTAGTTAAGCGGGCGTTGACGGGGGCCATCGTCAACAACAAGTGGTGGTTTGCTCTGAAAAGAGCAATTAGAATAGAGTCCATTAGGTTTAGTAAGACTTTAGCAATATAGAAAAATAGAGCAGAGGGAGAATTAGTTAGAAAATTAGATGAGGCGCTTAGCAAAGGCATCGCGACCGACGTACTTGCGGCGAAATTGGCCCTTGACCAATTCTTCAATGCAAAGCACGAAGGCTGCGTTGTCAGAGCTAGGGTGCGTGCTCTCAAACACGAGGGGACGAAAGCCGTTCAATGGGCCCGAGTGGCGGAGGCGCGTCGTTGCAACAAAGCCACGATCCGGTCTTTGGTGGACCACGACGGGCGCATGCTACTCGATCCCGGGCAAATGTGTGAAGCTTTTCAGCGACACTTCGCTCAACTGTTCGGGGGCAGTGGCGGGCCGGATCGAGGGATGAACTTTAGTGTCTACCTCGACGGACTGCCGCGGCTTTCGGCCACTGAGGCGGAGTGTTGCGAAAAGCCGATAACAACCGCTGAAGTACGGGATGCAATGACTAGTTGCACAAGGGGTAAATCACCTGGTTTGGATGGTCTGCCCTATGAACTTTACGTACAAATGCCAAACTTGTTCGGAGGCCTCTTGGCGGACGTCTACTGCAACTGGCAACAGAACGGGAGAATTCCCAGCTCTGTGAGCCGAGGAGCGGTGGCGCTGCTGAGAAAGGATCCGAACAAGGGGGATAACATAGATAATTTTAGGCCCATAACTCTGCTAAACACAGAGTTCAAGATTTTGGCCAAGGTGCTAGCAAAGAGGTTGGCGCTTGTCGTTGGTGGTCTGGTGGGAGAGGCACAGACATGCGCCATTCCCGACAGATCCATCCACGACAACCTCCACCTCATGCGATACATCGTAGAGAGGGTAGCTAGGGAACCTGGCACGGGTGGGTCTTTGATCAATTTAGATCAGTCGAAAGCCTTCGATGGGTCGACCATCGTTACCTAGCGGCAGTCCTGAGGGCGGCTGGCTTTGGGCCCGTCTTCAGAGGCTGGATCGCTGCCATGCACAGCGACATCTGCTCTGTAGTGAGAGTGAACGGTCACCTTTCGGAACCGTTCAACATCATGCGCTCGGTCCACCAAGGATGTCCCCTCTCGTCCCTATTGTACGTATTGACTCTCGAGCCATTACTGCACAAACTGGAGACGTTGAGGGGCGTCCCGCGCGAACTAGGATGCGGAAGATCCGTGTCAGCATATGCCGACGATGTCACCGTAGTGGTGTCGAACGCCAAACACATCAAGGCGATCGGCACTACACTAAGAGAATACGAAGCGGTGACAGGAGCAATGATCAACCAGGAAAAGTCAGTGGGCCTGCAGCTCGGCACCTGGAGAGGCAGGTCCATGCCGTCCAACAGCGTCGTCGGGCGCTGGACGGACGGACCGGTTAAATTACTAGGGGTCTGGTTCGGTCCAGACCTCCAGACGGACAAAAACTGGGACGAGGTGACGAGCAGGGTGGCTTCCCTCACCCAGAAATGTGCCGAGAGGAAGCTATCCCTGAAAGGTCGAGCGGAGGTGGCGAATGCGTACATCGCATCCGTCATCTACTACCGCCTGACCGTCGTACCTTGTCCTCAGCCCCGCCTGACTGCGCTGGAGCGTTTGCTCTTTCGCTTTTTGTGGAAGGGACGCGCTCCGATGGTCAGGAGGTCCATCTGCTGTCAAGACCCACTACGTGGAGGGCTGGGCATGCCGTGGCTGATGATGCGCAGACACGCGCTCAGGCTACGACATCTCCACCTCTTCCTCGACGGTGATCAGGTGTGGTCGCCGTTTGCGAGACACGTATTTCCCCAGCTCGTTTCCTTGACGGAGCTGCAGTCCTGGGTCAAGCGAAGACCGAGAGGGAGCGCTTGGAGACTGGAATGTGTTCAGGCGCTCACAGCCCTCGACCAATCGGGCAATGTGATCGGTGGAAACTCCACCTTGGCGTTCTATAGGGGATTAGTGGAGGGGAAGAGCGACGACATACTTGGAGAAACTCTAGGCGTCGACGAAAATCAACTAGCGAATCTCTTCGGAAGGACTTTCGGGCCGGGGCCTATGGACAACTTCCAGAAATCCCTGGCCTGGCAGTGCTACCGAGGAGCTTTGCCAGTTCGGGATAAACTCTACAGGCATGGAGGTGTCGTCAGCCGGGCATGTCCGAGATGCGCGCAGGGCGACGAAACTGTCCTGCACGCACTCGTCCAGTGTCCGAGCATTGCTGACTTGTGGGTTTATGTCGAACACCTGCTGTCACGTGTAGGACGGATCCAGCTATCAGCTGAGTCCATCGTGAGGATTGCCCCAACCCCTTCCTTTAGCCGGGAGGGGCAGGCAGTTTTTATCTGTCTGGTGGCCATGGCGAAAGAGATAGTATGGTGGACACGTTTGAAAGGGCTGAAGACGAGCACTTACCTCTTCGGTGATGCTCTGATTAACTTTTTCAAATTTCATTTGAAAAGGAAAATCAGGGTAGAGAGGGAAGTGCTCTCTTCCCAGCATTTTGTTGAAAGATGGGTGAGAGAAGCAAGTATGGCCCGAATGAATGGGCCTTCTCTGAGTATGTGTCTGTAAATTAAAGGTGGAAAACTGGGAGAGGGCACTTGCCCTGGTGGTCAGGGCCACTGTGGTCTTTTAATGGGCTTTCTCCACAAATGTCCCTCGGAAGTCTCCCCCCTATTGGGGAATTTTTCTTTGTTATTTTATTTCAACCTCTGTTCTTTTTACACGCAGAAATGCCCATTTGTACCGTCCTGTATTGTCCTGTACTGTCCTTAATGTCTACTTTATGTAAACCCTTGTTGTTAATAAAGAAAACATTATTATTATTATTATTATTATTATTATTATTATTATTATTATTATTATTATTATTGGCGACCTACGTAGGAAATCGTATCATAGTGAGCTCCGCAAAGGTTTGTTATTTCCGTTTGTTAAAAATTGCCATTTATGGAAAATTTTATTGTTAACTGTTTATAAGCACACATACATTGTTTTCCGAAAAGGACACCCAAAAAGATTGGGGCCTTGTGCCCAAAATTTTAACTTTTATTATTATCCAAAAATTTCTTTGAGAAAAAATGGCTAATTCCCCTCTGCACGAAGCAGCTGAAAGCCTTCCTCACAAAATAACACCTCACACCGACACCACCATTGTAAATGTTACTACGTTTGCCAACACAAATAAAATATAAGCAGTAGCAATAATTTAAATTTGTCTCAGGCAGACATTCATTTCCCGCCATTGCCAATGACTGCAGGTGTTAAATCCTCCACCACCACCACCACCGCGACAACCACCACCCCCTCCACCACCGCGACAACAGAAACAAAAGAAGAAAAAAATTAATTAACTCATGATGTCGAAATGAAATCAAGCAAAATGGACTCTTCCGCACCAAAGACGACTGACGTCACCACCACCACAACTGAAACTAAAATTAATATTAACACAAGTAACGATAGCAACAACAACAACAATGACATTATAACCCCCCCCCCCCGCCTCAATTTCGCCAGAGTAGCAAAACAATTTGAAGCATTCACGGTAACTCAAGACGATTAAGAAAATGCCAAACAAATGGTAAAGAAAAATGGGTACAGGGTCAGCCTCCCCCCCCACCTAATAAAATGGAGCATCGGCGCCTATGCACCGTGTCGTATAGAACAATAAATGTAAAATCGCGCCGAGTGGAACGGGCATCCGAGTCCTAAATCCAAAAAGCTTTGGGACATGTGTGGGCAAGAAAAATCCACATCAGACGTGGGCAAAAGTATGGAACCGTGGATGTGTTCTTTGAAACACCAGAGGAGGCTAGAGAACACTCCATGGCCCCATTAAAAAGTGACGACTTCACACTCGTCCCAAGCTATTGTGGCCAGAGACCCGTAAAGATCAGGGTGACCCACGTTCCACCGGCCATCGAAATTCCCTGGCTAATAGCGGCTGTCCTCGCCGGCATCGAAGCCAACACGAAAATAATAGCAATAGCAAAAGAAAAGCAGGAAAACTGGTCCGGATCTGGGATGGAGCTCCTAATCCAAGCGGACCAAAAAAGCATTGAGGAGATCCCAGAGGTAATAGACCTCACTGACGGCAGCCACCTCACGGTAATTGTCGAGGGCAGAAGTCCTAGGTGTGTCGTTTGTGGTGAAGGAACCCACCTAAGGGCTTTCTGCCCTCAGGCTAAAAAGTTGAGGTCACCTCTCCTACCCACCCAGTGACACAACCATCAACACCACCAGTAGCAGAGATGGCAGCAACAACTGTAGCAGCAACAACAGAAGCAACTATAACAGCAACAACCCCAGCAACAGTAGCAAAACCAACACCACCCAACGCTACAGAACTAGCACCAGCGCCTACACCATCCACCACACCACAACCAAAACTAACGGCTGTGGAGGATTTTCCACTCCCCGGCCTATCACAACTGGAGACAGATTGTGACGACGAGGAGTGGGAAACGATATCCGGAAAAAAAAAGAAACCAAAAAAGAAAAAATTCTCTTCCTTCCCCCTCCAAAAACAAAATACAGAGGGAAACAAATAAATTAAGAAACAAAAAAGTTAGGACAGATATGCCACCATCCACACCAGCATCACCAATCCCATCAACCCAAACACCAACACCATCATTAACCCCAGCACCACCATCACCTACAGCACAAAAGTCACCAAAATGCGAAACAGAAACAAACCCACAACAAACGCAAACAAAACAAAACAACCAAAACGATACACACTACACAGCATTAAATTTGAACAACAAGCAATTATTACACTACATCCAACACAACACCAGCATCACAGAAAAAGACTACACAACAACCCCAAAATTCACACCACCTCCACACATACAAATCACTCGCATCACACAGAAAACGTACATGACACTAAAACAAAAATTCCCCAAAGACATCGGAAACTTCCGACAAGCACTCTCCAGGAGGATTTATAAGGACATCCTTCCTGAGGAGGCCACAAGCAGTGAAAAGGATGGAAAAACTGTCCTTCCCCTACGAGAAGTAAGGTAAGTGGTCTTTCCCATCTTTTCCACTCCTTTTCAACATGACCTCACTCAGAATAGGCAGCATAAATGCGCGTGGCTTGGGGTCGTCATGGAAGCAGGGCCACCTGCTCAACGACCTCAGGTCACTAAACATAGATGTAGTGGCCATCAGCGAGACCAGAATCTCCGAAGCACAGGCTTTCGCACCGATCTTCGGCGGCTACGGTGTGTACGCATCTCCCAGCCGCCCGGGATCGGGGGAGGAGTTGCTGTGCTTTTTCGGAGACGTTTGGATCTTGCCATACGGGCCATCTTCCTGGACCCAGAAGGTAAGTTGGTGGTGCTGGACGTGATCAGCGGAGACGGGCAAGCTTTCAGGTTAGTGGCCGTCTATGCCCCGACAGGAGCAGGGCGGCCTGATTTCTTCCGGCGTCTGGAGACCTTTCTTGGAACGTCCCGCTCTTTAGTGTTAGTGGGCGACTGGAACGGGATCTTAGTTACACGCTGGGATTGTGTGGGATTAGTGGATAGGGAAGGAGGGCGCAAGAGTCTCACCAACCTGCTCAGACGTTTTGAACTGTCTGACAGGTACCGAATGGATTTCCCGAATGTACCAATGTGGACTTGGACAAATCGCATAAGGTCATCCAAATCATATCTAGATAGAGTATTTTGTAGGGAAATAGATAGGTCTAGCATAGGCTGTCCACAATTCAAGATAGTCAGCTACACGGACCACAAATTCGTGATCTGTGTGCTTGACTTAGATAGGCTTCATAGACAAGGACCCGGCTACTGGAAGCTAAATGCGTCCTTACCAGCGCGCAAGGCCTACAGAGACCGGATTAGCGAACTAGTTAAGCGGGCGTTGACGGGGGCCATCGTCAACAACAAGTGGTGGTTTGCTCTGAAAAGAGCAATTAGAATAGAGTCCATTAGGTTTAGTAAGACTTTAGCAATAGAGAAAAATAGAGCAGAGGGAGAATTAGTTAGAAAATTAGATGAGGCGCTTAGCAAAGGCATCGCGACCGACGTACTTGCGGCGAAATTGGCCCTTGACCAATTCTTCAATGCAAAGCACGAAGGCTGCGTTGTCAGAGCTAGGGTGCGTGCTCTCAGACACGAGGCGACGAAAGCCGTTCAATGGGCCCGAGTGGCAGAGGCGCGTCGTGGCAACAAAGCCACGATCCGGTTTTGGTGGACCACGACGGGCGCATGCTACTCGATCCCGGGCAAATGTGTGAAGCTTTTCAGCGACACTTCGCTCAACTGTTCGGGGGCAGTGGCGGGCCGGATCGAGGGATGGACTTTAGTGTCTACCTCGACGGACTGCCGCGGCTTTCGGCCACTGAGGCGGAGTGTTGCGAAAAGCCGATAACAACCGCTGAAGTACGGGATGCAATGACTAGTTGCTCAAGGGGTAAATCACCTGGTTTGGATGGTCTGCCCTATGAACTTTACGTACAAATGCCAAACTTGTTCGGAGGCCTCTTGGCGGACGTCTACTGCAACTGGCAACAGAACGGGAGAATTCCCAGCTCTGTGAGCCGAGGAGCGGTGGCGCTGCTGAAGAAGGATCCGAACAAGGGGGATAACATAGATAATTTTAGGCCCATAACTCTGCTAAACACAGAGTTCAAGATTTTGGCCAAGGTGCTAGCAAAGAAGTTGGCGCTTGTCGTTGGTGGTCTGGTGGGAGAGGCACAGACATGCGCCATTCCCGACAGATCCATCCACGACAACCTCCACCTCATGCGATACATCGTAGAGAGGGTAGCTAGGGAATCTGGCACGGGTGGGTCTTTGATCAATTTAGATCAGTCGAAAGCCTTCGATAGGGTTGACCATCGTTACCTAGCGGCAGTCCTGAGGGCGGCTGGCTTTGGGCCTGTCTTCAGAGGCTGGATCGCTGCCATGCACAGCGACATCTGCTCTGTAGTGAGAGTGAACGGTCACCTTTCGGAACCGTTCAACATCATGCGCTCGGTCCACCAAGGATGTCCCCTCTCGTCCCTATTGTACGTATTGACTCTCGAGCCATTACTGCACAAACTGGAGAGGTTGAGGGGGGTCCCGCGCGAACTAGGATGCGGAAGATCCGTGTCAGCATATGCCGACGATGTCACCGTAGTGGTGTCGAACGCCAAACACATCGAGGCGATCGGCACTACACTAAGAGAATACGAAGCGGTGACAGGAGCAATGATCAACCAGGAAAAGTCAGTGGGCCTGCAGTTCGGCACCTGGAGAGGCAGGTCCATGCCGTCCATCAGCGTCGTCGGGCGCTGGACGGACGGACCGGTTAAATTGCTAGGGGTCTGGTTCGGTCCAGACCTCCAGACGGACAAAAACTGGGACGAGGTGACGAGCAGGGTGGCTTCTCTCACCCAGAAATAGGCCGAGAGGAAGCTATCCCTGAAAGGTCGAGCGGAGGTGGCGAGTGCGTACATCGCATCCGTCATCTACTACCGGCTGACCGTTGTACCTTGTCCTAAGCCCCGCCTGACTGCGCTGGAGCGTTTGCTCTTTCGCTTCTTGTGGAAAGGACGCGCTCCGATGGTCAGGCGGTCCATCTGCTGTCAACACCCGCTACGTGGAGGGCTGGGCATGCCGTAGCTGATGATGCGCAGACACTTGCTCAGGCTACGACATCTCCACCTCTTCCTCGACTGTGATCAGGTGTGGTCGCCGTTTGCTAGACACGTTTTTCCCCAGCTCATCTCCTTGACGGAGCTGCAGTCCTGGGTCAAGCGAAGACCGAGAGGGAGCGCTTGGAGACTGGAATGTCTTCAGGCGCTCACAGCCCTCGACCAATCGGGCAATGTGATCGGTGGAAACTCCACCTTGGCGTTCTATAGGGGATTAGTGGAGGGGAAGAGCGACGACGTACTTGGAGAAACTCTAGGCGTCGACGAAAATCAACTAGCCAATCTCTTCGGAAGGACTTTCGGGCCGGGGCCTATGGACAACTTCCAGAAATCCCTGGCCTGGCAGTGCTACCGAGGAGCTCTGCCAGTTCGGGATAAACTCTACAGGCATGGAGGTGCCGTCAGCCGGGCATGTCCGAGATGCGCGCAGGGCGACGAAACCGTCCTGCACGCACTCGTCCAGTGTCCGAGCATTGCTGACTTGTGGGTTTATGTCGAACACCTGCTGTCACGTGTAGGACCTACCCAGCTATCAGCTGAGTCCATCGTGAGGATTGCCCCGCCCCCTTCCTTTAGCCTGGAAGGGCAGGCAGTTTTTATCTGTCTGGTGGCCATGGCGAAAGAGATAGTATGGTGGACACGTTTGAAAGGGCTGAAGACGAGCACTTACCTATTCGGTGATGCCCTGATTAACTTTTTCAAATTTCATTTGAAAAGGAAAATCAGGGTAGAGAGGGAAGTTCTCTCTTCCCAGCATTTTGTTGAAAGATGGGTGAGAGAAGCAAGTATGGCCCGAATGAATGGGCCTTCTCTGAGTATGTGTCTGTAAATTAAAGGTGGAAAACTGGGAGAGGGCACTTGCCCTGGTGGTCAGGGCCACTGTGGTCTTTTAATGGGCTTTCTCCACAAATGTCCCTCGGAAGTCTCCCCCCTATTGGGGAATTTTTCTTTGTTATTTTATTTCAACCTCTGTTCTTTTTACACCCAGAAATGCCCATTTGTACCGTCCTGTATTGTCCTGTACTGTCCTTAATGTCTACTTTATGTAAACCCTTGTGGTTAATATAGAAAACATTATTATTATTATTATTATTATTATTATTATTATTATTCCTTGAATCTCAGTCATTGATGTTGGTTAACTGGAAAGTCCGTTGGATTGAATATCAAGCCACTACCTGCAGCCTCAGATATTCAGGACGTATCGGTTGGTTCTTGCCGTTCCAAGCAAGCATGCCTTTTGAAGCGTTCCAAAAAGCGTGAAGGGGCCGATTTTCTTTAACCATCCCTGGAAATCTTTGGAGATAGTCCCCAGTGCGCCTATGACAATCGGGATCACTTTGACTTCATGGCAGTTCCAAATCCTTTTCACCTCCCACTTTAGGTCCTGGTATCGGTTAATTTTCTCCCTCTCCTTCTCTTGCACTCTCGTGTCGAACGGGCAGGCCACATCCACAATCAGGCACGATCTTTTTTCTTTGTCCACAACCACCAGGTCAGGTCTATTGTGTTCCAGTTTTTTGTCCGTCTGTATCCTAAAATCCCACAGCACCTTCACCTGACTGTTCTCCATCACCGCCTCTGGCTTATGCTCATACCATTTCTCAGAATGTGGTAGATTGTTTACTTTGCACAGGTGCCAGTGGATCACCCTGCCCATCACATCGTGTCTCCAGCCCTTATAGTGGGTCTGGGCTAGGTGTTTACACTCGGACACAATGTGAGCCACAGTCTCCTCTCTCCACAGATCCTGCACAGTGGGCTAGCCTCCTCCTTGTAGATATGGTGCTTCAACCACTTCGTTTTGAGGGCCTGCACCTGCGCAGCCATTAGCATTCCTTCTGTAGCCTTTTTGAGGTCTCCTCTTCTCAACCAGTTCCATGTCTGTGGATCTCTAAATTCAGTTTTCTCAAAGAAGGTACTATGAAGGGATTTTCCCTTAAGGCTGCTCTTCCTCCTTGATGTTATTTCCTCCTTGGGTATCCCCTGGCCTACTGTCCCCTCCTTCAGTACAGCTCTGAGCATTGGCTCCTTACTATAGGTCACGTATTTGTATAGGTTGTTTTTCTCCATCTGAACACAGTCCTCTATGCTGATAAGACCTCTTCCACCCTCAGATCTCCTTAGGTAGAGTCTATCGACATCACTCCTCTTGTGGAACATGTTGTAGATAGTCAATAGCTTCCTAGTCTTCCTATCCATTTCTTTTTGTTCAGCAACATTCCATCTCAGAATTCCCGCACTGTACCTAATAATAGACACAGCTCGGGAATTTACTGCGCTTATGGCATTTCTGCTGTTCAGATGTGACTTCAATACGCTCCTTACTCTCCGAATGTATTCAGTTCTTAACAATTCCTTCATTTTTTTGTTCTTTATGCCATCAGCCTCCAGAACGCCCAAATACTTGTATCCTTCCTCAGAGTCAATTTCCTTTATCATCTCACCTGTTGGTATCTGGATCCCGTTACTTCTGCTCAACCTACCCCTCCTCATCACAATGACTCCACATTTACCAATACCAAACTGCATACATATATCACTGCTGAAAATACGGACAGTGTCAACAAGCACATCCAACTCCTTCTCACTTTTCCCGAAGAGCTTAAGATCGTCCATGAAGAGGAGGTGATTGATGGTAAGCTCTCCCCTTCCCAACTTGTATCCTGCTCTCACTTTTCGCAGCATAATGGTCAAGGGTATCAGGGCAAGGACAAACAACAGAGGGGACAGGCTATCTCCCTCGAAGATACCTCTCTTGATCTTCACGCTTCCCAAGGATACTCCAGTTGATGTCAACTCTGTCTCCCAGGACCCCATACTCCTGCCCAGCAACTGTCTGATGTTATCTGCCACCCTGAAGATCTCCAGGCTTTTGGTGATCCAGGAATGAGGCACCATGTCAAATGCCTTTCTGTAGTCTATCCATCCCATGGCAAGATCAGTGTGTCTCCTCCTGCAATTCCCCATTACCATCTTATCAATAAGCAACTGGTCCTTTGTACCACGTGACTTCTTTCGGCATCCTTTCTGTTCGTCCGGCAACAAGTTGTTTGTGTGGAGGTGATGGTAGATTTCCTCAGACACAATGCTCGTCAACAGTTTCCACATTACGGGCAGACATGTGATAGGTCTATAGTTGGTAACATCATTACCCTTGATTCGGTCTTTCATTATCAGAACTGTGGTACCTTTTGTCAACCACTCTGGCACCTCACCCGACACCAAGCAGTCATTGAACATGGCCGTCAGCTTCGGGTGGAGGGATGTTAAATGTTTAATCCAATACCCCTGCACACCATCTGGGCCTGGTGATTTCCAGTTGGTTAGTTTTTTGGCTTGCCCCTTAAGAGTTTCAACTGTGATACTCAAATCAGTCTGTTGCTGTGCCTGCTCACCGATCTCCCTCTGTACTGTCTCAATCCACCCTGCCTGGGCATTGTGTCTAACATCCTGCTCCCATATTCCTCTCCAGAATGTTTTAGCTTGTTCCGCCCCAGGGATCAAGTCGTTGCCTCTTTCTTTCCCCTCAAGCTGTCCAAACAGCATCTTCTGGTTGTTGTCGAACATGCGGTTCTGTTTATACTGACTGACTCTGTTCTCGTATCGCCTGATTTTGGCACTCTTTGCTACAATGCGTTGCTTCAATTCCTCTATGATAATATTTAGCTTTTTACTCCTAGTTTTGTATTTTATTTCCAGTCTATTTTTAGTGCCTATGTTTTTTAGTGTCCCATTCAGTAGTGACTCAAGCTTTCCTATGTCATTTCTCATTTCCCCGATTTGCCCACTCAGTCGCTTCTTCCACCACGGCTCTGCTCTTTCTTGTCTGTTGTTTCCTCTCGCTTTTATACCAAGTAGTTTCCTCACCGTATTTGCTGTTGCTTTGAGGATATTGTTGCACTGGTGAAGACTCATCGCCTCAAGATATGGGATGACTTTGTTTACCTTAGCTGTTGTTTCTTTTAACTTTTTCCTGTCTACAAATCTTAGGTTCATAGGTCTCCCACTATCATTGTTCAACTCATCTACCACTAAATTTAGGATGTCAACCGAATCTTGTCCTAGCCCGTCAGCATTCATCTCCTCAGTGGCCGTATCTCTGTTCCAGGTATTATTTATCTCAGTATTCAGATCATTGTCTGCTTCGGGTGGTTCCTCCGTTCTCAGGACCTCCTCACCTTCATTTCCCGCCGGCTCGCTTGTCTGGCATACTACACCCGCCATCTCCAAGCCATTCTCTCTGCTCAGTTCCTCCAGTTCCAGCTCGCTTATCCACCCATTAGTTCTTATTACCCGAGCCTGCCCGGCCAATTTTTGTTCATCTAATTTAAATAAACCAATCTCGTTCCAGATGTTATGCATCCGTCTCCTGTAGCCCCTCTCCTTGGGGTTACTTTTCAGGTAGCATTGCATAACAGTTCTATTCAATTCTTTCGTCCAGTTGGTTCTGGCCCCTTTCCTTCTTCTTCTTCCTCCAACATCAGCAGTATTTGGTTGACAGTCAGGTTCCTGCTGCTGAGCCAGGGGGCACCTGTTGGGTGAGAGTCTGTCACATGACGTTCTAGTCTCCATTTCACCGTTATTCGAACTGTTTATGTTCGATATTTAAACACTCTTATCGAGGATTGGCGAATGTATGTTTACATAGCCATCTGTGGATCCGCCATCCCACTTGGCCCTTGTGTGGCATTATCACCACGCTGTATACGGACACACATAAACAAACAAACACACGGGCAGAAAGGGCCCCAAAAATGAATAAGCATAAGTTTCATTGTAATGTAGTATTCGAATGTCTGACTTAGTTTTTGTTTTTTAAGTTTTACTTTTTCCCCCCTCTTCTCTGTCCGTCCGCCTGCTTCTCTCTTCATTCTTATTTTCTTTACGTTTTTGGGGTTTCTTTTTTTGTTTTTGTTTTTCTCTGTTTTTCTCGTTTTTTACTGTTGTTGCTGTGCTGCTTTTGTTGTTTGTTTTTTATTTTTTCTTTTGAGTCTATCTATATATTTTGATGCCTTCCTCTTTGTTAGTAGTAGGAATTCTATAATGTGGAAGTGGTAGCCAGCAGAGACTGGCGGCGTTGGCGATACTGAGACAGTGGTGGTGGTGATGTCGATACCGAGGCAGTGGTGGCGGTGATGCGACCGTATTACTGTAGTGATGGTGCTGTAGCGGTGGCAGCAGCAGTGAAGGAGTCAGGGGGTGGTGGCGGCGGTGATGGGATAGTGGTGGTAATGATGGCCGTAGTGAGCGGTGGCGGTGAAGGTGAAAATGCTGTTGTGTTTAGTGTACACAGATGATGGGGTGGGTGGTGTATCTAGTTTCTGGTGTTGGTGAGTTTCGTTGTCCTATATAGTGTAGCCAGAGGAGAGGAGGGGGGGGGGTTCTTCTTCTTCCATTTATAGCCATTTTATTTTGTTTGGGATATACAGTGTACAATACAAAGTTGAATATTTGAATATTTGAGCCGTATTACTGTAGTGATGGTGCTGTAGCGGTGGCAGCAGCAGTGAAGGAGTCAAAGGGTGGTGGCGGCGGTGATGGGATAGTGGTGGTAATGATGGCCGTAGTGAGCGGTGGCGGTGAAGGTGAAAATGCTGTTGTGTTTAGTGTACACAGATGATGGGGTGGGTGGTGTATCTAGTTTCTGGTGTTGGTGAGTTTAGCTGTCCTATATAGTGTAGCCAGAGGAGAGGAGGGGGGGGGGGGTTCTTCTTCTTCCATTTATAGCCATTTTTTTTGGATATACAGTGTACAATACAAAGTTGAATATTTGAATATTTGAGCCTTATAACAATATATTTTGGGTCCGAATTTTTTTGGGGCTCAAGCCGGGTGCTTTACGTAGCATTTGTACTAAGAGTTGTTATTTCACAAATGATTTAAATATGTTAAAAATTCAAAACTTACGGGAGCGATTTCATGACCTCCGTCACCTCGTGCGTTTTCTTCCCTTATTATTATTATTATTATTATTATTATTATTATTATTATTATTATTATTATTATTATTATTATTATTACTATTATTGAAGGTGAAGCCTCCAGTTTTTTTTTCAACAAATTACCTCGTCTTCAAACATTCTAAACCTCTTATTGAAGTTTTAAACTTGATAAAAGGTTATAAGAAGTGACCCACCTAATACAGGAGTTCACTCGTAAATAATAAGGCACCCCTTTACGGGATGTCGTATTGTGAAAAAGTATTATTTGAAAGAAATTTCTTTCAACATGGATAACACAAGAAAGAGAGAGAATGCTGTCAGACAACACAGAGAGAGGGAGATTTTGTCAACATGTCAACAACACAATGTTCTAGTGAAGGTAAATATAAAAGAAAATATTACGAAGGAAAAGAGGAACAATATCATTTTTAATTACCTCGGAGTGCGTCTGGGCGCGCAAACCCACATCATCTGAAGCAGAAAGTACGCCACAGTAGACGTATTTTTGGACACGGTGTTAGCAACGAGGTTGGCGCTTTTCGTTGGGTGCCTGGTGGGAGAGACGCAGATTGCGCCATTCCGGACAGATCCATACACTACAACCTCCACCTCATTCGATACTTCGTAGAGACGGTGGTTAAGGAACCTGGCACGGGTGGGGCCCTGATCAACTTAGATCAATCCAAAGCATTCGATAGGGTCGACCATCGGATCATGGCGGCGGTCTCGAGGCAGCCCGTTTCGAGCCCGTTTTCGGGGGTTGGACGCTGCAATGTATAGCGACATCTGCTCAGTTGTGAGGGTGAACGGTCACCTGTCGCAGCCGTTCAGCATCATGCGTTCGGTCCGCCAGGGTTGTCCCCTCTCGTCCTTCATTTACGTATTGGCCCTCGAGCCGTTACTGCACAAACTGGGAGCGGTGAGAGGCGTCCCACGCGAACTAGGATGCGGGAAATCCGAGTCGGCTTACGCTGACGAGGTCACCGTGGTGGTGTCGAGCACCAGATACGTCCAGATGCTCGGCACCGCTCTCAAGGAATACGAAGCGGTGACAGGAGCAAAGATAAACCAGGAAAAGTCGGTGGGCTTGCAGCTCTGCACCTGGAGAGGCAA
Organism: Eledone cirrhosa; assembly: GCA_964016885.1. Classification (NCBI taxonomy): domain Eukaryota; kingdom Metazoa; phylum Mollusca; class Cephalopoda; order Octopoda; family Eledonidae; genus Eledone; species Eledone cirrhosa. The sequence continues at coordinate 28,624,272 of OZ024744.1, forward strand.
GTATATGCCGTCCGACAGCGTCATGGGCGTTGGACAAACAGACCGGTTAAATTGCTCGTGGTCTGGTTCGGACCGGACCTCTAAATGGAGAAAAACTGGAGCGATGTGACGTGCAGGGTGGCCTCCCTAATCCAAAAATGGGCCGAGAGGAAGCTGTCCCTGAAAGGCCAGGCGGAGGTGGCGAATGCGTACATCGCATCCGTCATCTACCGCCTCACCGTCGTCCCTTGCCCCTGCCCAACTCTCACCAAAATGGAGCGCCTCCTCTTTCGCTTTTTGTGGAAGGGACGCGCTCCCATGGCCAGGCGATCGATCTGCTGTCAACACCCGTTGCGTGGAGGACTGGGCATGCCATGGCTGATGATGTACAAACAGGTGCTGAGGCTGCAACATCTCTGGTGCTTCCTTGAAGGTGAACAGGTGTGGTCGCTGTTTGCCAGGCACGTTTTCCCACAGCTCGTCTCCTTGTCGGGGCTGCAGTCCTGGGTCAGGAAAAGACCGAGGGATAGCGCTTGGAAACTGGAATGTCTCCAGGCGCTCACTACCCTCTGCCAGCTAGGCACCAGAATCGGTGGAACATCCACATCAGCGTTTTATAGAGGACTAGTGGTGGGAAGAGTGACGACGTTCTCGGAGAGATCCTGGGCGTCGAAGAAGATCAGCTGTTTGCCCTCTTCCGGAGAACTTTCAGCCCAAGGCCTATAGATAACTTCTAAAAACCCAGGCTTGGCAGTGCTACCGCGGAGCGTTGCCGGTTCGAGATAAGCTCTACAGGCACGGAAGTGCTGTCAGCCGAGTCTGTCCGACATGCGCGCAGAGCGATGAAACCGTCATGCACGCACTCGTTCAATGCCCAAGCATTGCTAACTTGTGGAGCTATGTCGAACAGTTGCTGTCGCGTGTAGGACTGATCCGGTTATCGACTGAGTCCATTGTGCAGATGGTCTCGCCGTCTTCCTTCGAGGAGGAAGAGCAGGCGGTTTTCATCTGCCTGGTGGCCATGGCGAAAGAGATTGTGTGGTGGACAAGTTTGAAAGGGTTACAGACAGACACTTTCCTCTTCGGCGAATCCCTAATTAACTTTTTCAAGTTTCTCTTGAAGAGAAAAATCAGGGTGGAGAGGCAAGTGCTGCCTTCTAGCAAGTTTGTTGAATGTAGCGAGAATGGTCTGAGTGAACGGGACCGCTCTGAATATACGCATGTAGTTTGAGAAATGGAAAAATTGAGAGAGGGCGCTTGCCCTGGTGGTCAGGGTGGCCGTGGTCTTTTGTGTGGCTTTCGCCACGAGTAACCCTCGGAGGTTTAGCTCATATTGGGGGATTTTTTATTGTTTCAATTTTCATTTTTATTCCTTATATATATATATGTTTCTATGTCTTTTTTTTCTGTTCTTATATAAATAATAAAAATCTGTACACGCACAAAACCCACATCGTACCGTCCTGTACCGTCCTGTGCCGTATGTAATGTTTGTCTTGATGTCAGTCCTTGTGGCAAATAAAGAAATAATAATTGTTTCTACTTTTGGCACAAGGCCATCAATTAACCAGTACATTACTGGTACTTTATTTTATCGACCCCGTAAGGATGAAAGGCAAAGTTAACCTCGGCGGGATTTGAACTCAGACCGCAAAGGGACGTAACTATGCTAGAAAGCATGGCGTCCGACCCTCTACCGGTACTGCCAATCCACCACCCTTAGATATAAATAAAGAAATAATAAAAATTATTATTATTATTATTATTAATATTTTCTTTCATTATTGTTTCTGAGATATCCTGATAATCCCGCCGAGGTTAACTTTGCCTTTCATCCTTACGTGGTCGATAAAATAAAGTACCAGTAATACACTGGGATAATTGCTGGCCTTATGCCAAAAGTAGAAACAATTATTGTTTCTGAGATATATGCCGAGTGTCTTCCCTACACCTAGCGCAAATAAATTCACAGTGTGCATTGGTAAGCCAGTTAATACAGTACATTGATTATAATTAAAACAAAAGAAATCAGTATACATATATACACATGTCTATATGTAAATACGAGGAGGGATATCAATCTTACAGAGATAGTGCTCCTCTCAATACGTGTGCAGTACCAGTCAAAACAATTGTTTGCACCTCGTAGCGACAGTAACTATAACCGAAGAGAAGAAAAGATCAACATCATCGGTAACTACTGAGCCACAGGTTTTATATCGGAGTTATCCCAGTTTCCTGAGTTGCCTTCTCCTGGAAGAATGCCCTGACAAAGGCTAGGGGTCATTCACTCCCAGTGGTTTAACGCGCGGTACATGTGTATATACATATTTACACACTTTCGGATGGCCGTTGACCCTTTTGAGTCCTTCCGCCCTTTATCAGATTTTGTTTTTTGTCCTGCAGGTTGTCCAAAATCACCATCGTCACTTGGTGGGGTTGCCGGTTTAATTCGCTGACGACCCGACCATGCGACAGGTTGTAGTGGGTTACATCTTACCAGTATCACTCAAGAGTGACCCGACATACCATACATATATTATCATACATACATACATACATACATACATACATAATACATACATACATACATATAAACATACATACATGTAGACATACATACATATCTACCGAGTTGATGTTGTGTAAATTCCAATAAGAGAGTCTTGTGTCTATGTTAGAAACCGACTCTTTCTCTATTGGTAAAACTTTGTGAAATTATAAAACCAGAAGAACATACATAGACACATACATACATGCCTCGATAATAAATACATTAAAAGCTACAACAATGTGGAAGACATCCATGTACATAATATGAAAGTGTACTGGTGGAATGTTCCAGTAAAAACCCCAATAAATGCAGGAATAACAGACCAGATATTATGATATGGGACAGGGAGAAGAAAACATGCACAGTAGTGAAAATTAGCTGCCCAGCAGATGCCAATATAATATCAAAGATTAGTGAAAAGGAGAATAATTATGCAGAACTGATGAGAAATCTGCAGATATTCCACCCTGATTACACCTTCAGATTTGTTTCTGTGGTTATTGGGGCACTGGGATATGTTAGTAACTGCCATAGTACAAATCTTGAGAAGCTAGGCTTCACAGGAACAGAAAGAACACAACTAGTTAGGAAATTACAAGTACAATCAATTAATGGAACAGTAAAAATATGTAAAACATTCCAAAAATGTTGCATCTAATAACTGCATATACACTTCTACAGATACAAAGCATATACACATGCACGCATACAACTCAAAACATACACATCCACACATACAATAACATCCATATCTACACATGCAGACATACATATATACCTAGTTGATGTTGTGTAAATTCCAATGAGAGAGTCTTGTGTCTATGTTAGAAACCGACTCTCTCTCTATTGGTAACACTTTATGAAATTATAAAACCAGAAGAACATACATACATATATACATGCATACATATATACATACATATATATATATATATATATATATATATATATATATATATATATATATATATATATATATATATATATATATGTGTGTGTGTATGTGTGTGTATATATATATAATAAGCATAATTGAGTCTCCATTGTCATCCCATCTGCGTCCATGACTCTGTAGATGACCTTAGACCAGCTGTAGATCTACAGGGGACAGAAGAGAGTTGCACTTTCCACAGGACCGATGGTGTCACCATGTGGGACACAATCTTTATGTACCACCATGTGTCTGTTTAGTCCAGAACTAGTTCTACACACTTTGTTGCATGTCACACACGTTGTTTCACCAGGTCTTTGTTGAGTGGTGTTGCGGGTGGTTATCCTGCTGACATGACTTCAGGTGTCTAAGATAACCAGTCTTTGAGAGGAGTACACGTTGACAGGACTTGTATGTCCAGCTACTGATGACATCATCAAGACTGTGAGTACAGCCCTTCCGCCTAACCCTAACCAGCCTTTGAGAGGAGTACACGTTGACGGGACTTGTATGTCCAGCTACTGATGGCATCATCAAGACTGTGAGCAAAGCTCTTCCGGAGTTGACGCTTCAGTTGTTTATATTCTAGACGACATTCCTCAAAAGTTTTGTAACTGCCCTTTATGTGCTATCTCCACTCAGCCCTATTTAGATCTCTCTCCTCCCAGTTGTCTATATCAAATGTCAGCTCTTTCAGGTTGTTCTTGATGCTGTCCCTGAACCTCATTTTCGGTTTGTGTTGAAGCCTTTTTCCAAGATGGAGCTCACCGTAAAACAGTTGCTTCGGTATCCTGCTTTCTTTCATGCGGACGATATGTCCTGTCCAGCACATTTGAGAGGATGTTACTTGGTACTCAATGCTTGGACATTCTACTTTGATAAGAACATGGATGCCTGGAGTTCTGTCTTGCCATTTGATGTTGAACATCTGCCTTAAACATTTCTGCTGAAAACGCTCAAGCAATTTGGTGTGTTTGTGGAATAGCGTCCAGGTTTCGGCGGAGTACAAAAGAGCAGACAGAACACACGATCGATACACACACATTTTGGTATAATTGGTAATGTTGCGATATGCCCAAACTCTCTTTTGCAATTTTCCGAAGGCAACAGAGGGCTTCTGGATGCGCAGCTGTATTTCAGCATCCAATACGCCATCATTTGATAGTGTCCTACCCACGTAGACAAATGTATCTACTACTTCCAACATAGTTCTATCAACCATTATATTGGGTTCAGTATATGGTTCTCCAGGAGCAGGGTTAAATATTACTTTGGTCTTTTTAAGGCTGATTATAAGCCCAAATACTGTAGACGAGGGTGAGAAACGATCCATAGTGTGTTGTATGTCAGCTTCTGTGTGTGCTAGGAAGTCAGCGTTGTTGGCGTAAAGAAGGTCTCTGGAAAAGTTTTTGTCTTGGCATTAAACCTTCTTACTTACATATAGATATATGTACATATATAGACAAAGTTCTCACTCCTCACTCCATCACACCCGAAAAAGAGAGAGGGGGAGGGAGAGAGAGATAGACAGAGAGAAAAGGGGAAAAAGAGAGAGGAAGATAGAAGTGGGAGAACAGACTGAGAGAGATAGAAAGACAGGTTGAGAGAGAGAGAGAAAGACAGACTAAGAGAGAGAGAGAGAGATTGAGAGAGAGAGAGAGAAAGGCAGACTAAGAGAGAGAAAGACAGACTGGGGAAGACAGAGAGATAGACTGGGGGAGATAGAGAGACAGACTGGGGAGGACAGAGAGATAGACTGGGAGAGACAGAGAGACAGACTGGGGGAGACTATCAGAGAGACTGAGTGAGGGAGAAACTTTGAGAAAGTTCTAGAGACTGACAGAGAGACTGATAGAGAGAGAGAGAAAGAGCCAAGTAGAGTGAAGCAGCAAGCACATAAGTGTACTAACATATGTTGACACATTGGCTACGATGAACTGAGCAATTGTGGAGTATCCATTTACAGAATGCCCTACTTTTATTTTCATTTTATTACATTTTTCTTTTCTTTCTTTTTTTTTAATTTTCTTTCCACCATCCTCCAAAGTAGTGTCACCCTGCAGTGGAAGAAAGACATTATTTATTTTCTTTTATTTAGTCATTTCTATGATTATTTTTATCATTTTTATCATTGTTGTTGCTGAGGGTGGTGGACTGGCAGTAGTGGTAGGGCGTCGGACACCATGTTTCCAGGCATATAATTATAGTCCTTTATGCTCAGAGTTCAAATCCTGACGAGGTTAACTTTGCCTTTTGTTCATAGAAGGCCGATAAAATAAAGTACCAGTAACACACTGGGGTCGATTTTATCGACTTTCTCCTCCCGCCAAAAAATTGTTGGCCTTGTGTCTAAATCAGAATCGATTATTATTCTAATCACTACCATCTTGAGAAACACGAGCCCAAAATTAGCTAAACATACAAGGTTGGATCATGAAGAGGCGATACTAGAGCAGTGAAATCGTACATGCATTAATGTCAACTTCTTATTAATAACTGCATTGTCTCTTTCTAGGCAAACAGACGTCTGTTTGTTCAAAGAATACTTCAAATGTAACTGGTTGCCACTTCCCTTGAAAATGAACAAAAAGTAGCATCGTAGTGTTATCAAGTACAGGCAGAAAAATGATTTAGCCTCCAAGGATATTCGTGTTGACATGGGTGTCACCTTAGGAGACAATGCTCCCGCTTTATCAGCAGTGCAAAAGTGGGCAGCTGAATTTAGGAGAGGAAGGGAGAATCTTGAAAAATGACCCAAGGTCTGGATGTTTTGCAGCTGCTACCACCGAGGAAAACATTGATCGTGTTCACCACATGGTAATGGATGACAGATGATGGACTATCAATTAAATGAGAGTGTTGAGAATATTCTGCGCAACGAACTTGGCATGACGAAGGTTTCTGCTCAGTGGGTGCCACATCTTCTGACACCTGATCAAAAGCGCACCAGGCTGATCACATCTCGGGAAAATCTGACATTGAGGCAGATCCAGCTAGATTTTTTTAACATTTTCTAACCCAGGATGACTTTGATCCAGAGACAAAGAGACAAGCCATGCAGTGGAAACACCCCCTCCTCACCTGCTCTAAAGAAGGCCAAGGTAATTTCATCTGCATTGAAGGTGATGGTCTCAGTATTTTGGAATGCAAAATGTATTGTTTTTATTGACTCTTCACAGGAACCACACTATCAATGGAGAGTAGTATGACAACTTGCTGAGGCAGTTACGAAAAAGCTATCAAAACAAATATCAGAAAAACTAACAAAAGGTGTCTTGTTTCATCTGGACAATGCTCCAATACACAAGTTCTTGGTTTCATTAGCTGCTTGTGCTTGACTGTGACTTTGAACTGGTTGATCACCTTCTATATTCTCTTGATTTGGCTCCATCTCGTTATCATCTGTTCCCCAAAATGAAAAAAAAAACACTTGGCTGGGAACCAGTATTACAGTGGTGATGACGTCATATCTTCTGTTGAAAACTTTTTTTCCCAAGGGGATCCAATCCCTACAACACTGGAGGAAGAAGTGAGGGGTCCGCACCGGAGACTATGTTGAACAATAAACTTCATTTGCTAACATCCCATGCACTTATTAAACCAGTGTGACGAAAACAAACAAATTAATTAAATTGAAATAAAAGTTAAAATAAAACAATTTAGAAGAAAATACAATAAAATGAAATAAATTTGATGAACTAAAAACAAACTATATGAACACAAAAAGGGGGAAGTAAAACAGGAAATTGAAAAGAACCATACAACCACTACTACTACTACTACTACTACTACTACTACTACTACTACTACTACTACTACTACTACTACTACCACCACCATTACTACTACTACTACTACTACTAATACTACTACTACTACTACCACCACCATTACTACTACTACTACTACTACTACTACTACTACTACTACTACTACTACCACCACCATTACTACTACTACTACTACTACTACTAATACTACTACTACTACTACTACTACTACTACTACTACTACTACTATTACTACTACTACTACTACTACTACTATTACTACTACTACTACTACTACTACTACTACTATTACTGCTACTACTGCTACTACTACTACCACCGCTACTACTACTACTACTACTACTACTATTACTACTACTGCTACAACTACTACTACTACTACTACTACTACTACTACTGCTACTACTGCTACTACTACTACCACCGCCACTACTACTACTACTACTACTACTACTACTACTACTACTACTACTACTACTACTACTATTTTGGTGTAATTGAATATAGTATAATAAAAGGAATATATATATATATATATATATATATATATATATATATATATATATATATATATGTAAAGTTATATTTAAAATTGTTGGGTTACAACTAGTAAATATTTATAACTGATATAAAAGCACTCGACAAATACTTGGAGTATATTTACAATATTAAATAAATGGAAAACTATATTTATAAAACCATATCTATTTCATTATATATATTTCGGGGATATCATATTAACAATATGCTATGCCTTCATCAGACAAAATACAATATAAACAGTTTTATAGATAAATATATTCGACATACCGTAATAAACATCAACTTCATTTGAAGAGGTTCACTGCTAGAGTGAACCTCTTCAAATGAAGTTGATGTTTATTACGGTATGTCGAATATATTTATCTATAAAACTGTTTATATTGTATTTTGTCTGATGAAGGCATAGCATATTGTTAATATGATATCCCCGAAATATATATAATGAAATAGATATGGTTTTATAAATATAGTTTTCCATTTATTTAATATTGTATATATATATATATATATATATGAAGACAAACATAGAATATTCGAAAATATTCTGTATGTTTATAATAAACATTTCGAAGACCCAATCGCTATAGAATAGAATACGTCACGTATTACAATTTGAGATTCTCGATAAAAGCAAGGGAAGTAACCTACGCGTTTCATTCTTATTAGAAATCATCAGGATTACATATCCAGTGCTTTTATCGAGAATGACACAGCTAGAGACTTATAGAATACTTAGCTGTGTACAGGAACTGGTTTGAAAGAGCGGTTGCCGGTCCGGCAGAAATTAGAATTTGGATATAATGCTCTGAAATAGCGATATATATGTGAAGACAAACATAGAATATTCGAAAATATTCTGTATGTTTATAATAAACATTTCGAAGACCCAATCGCTATAGAATAGAATACGTCACGTATTACAATTTGAGATTCTCGATAAAAGCAAGGGAAGTAACCTACGCGTTTCATTCTTATTAGAAATCATCAGGATTACATATCCAGTGCTTTTATCGAGCAACCACTCTTTCAAACCAGTTCCTGTACACAGATAAGTATTCTATAAGTCTCTAGCTGTGTCATTCTCGATAAAAGCACTGGATATGTAATCCTGATGATTTCTAATAAGAATGAAACGCGTAGGTTACTTCCCTTGCTTTTATCGAGAATCTCAAATTGTAATACGTTTATTTCATTATATATATTTCAGGGATACCAAATTAAATTATGGTATGCCTTCATCAGACAAAATACAAGTAGAAAATGATATCGTATCTATCATCCAAGGCATCAAATTCAAAGAAAACTTCAAAGGCCAGGATTACCTAAGGAGTATTAAGGATAATATTGAAAACTTGGAGAAAACAGAGAAAATTCTAGTGAAGTCGGACAAAACTAATAATCTTTATGGAATACAAAAGGACATGTATAACGACCTTATATTGAAAGAACTAAGGAAAAAGTACAAGGTAGCAAATAAGGACGAACTTGAAAAACTGAATACAGATGCATCTTGTATAATGCATGAATTAAACATTGAGAATAAAACACAACCCTTCATGCCTAGGAAACCTAAGATCAATATGAAGGATCACAAAAGAAACTTTGAAAATGATTTACCAGTCAGATTAATTGCACCATCTAAATCTGACCTGGGAAAACTTAGCAAAAATATTCTAGACAGGGTAATACAACAAATTAAAAACTTACCTAATTTATCTTACTTAAAATTATGGAAAGGGACTAGTGAGGTTATCGATTGGTTTAAAGAAATTAAATATAACTATAATAATAAGTTTATTCAGCTGGATATTGCTAACTACTATTCATCTATCACTCCTAATCTACTGAATAAGGCACTAAATTACGCATTTAAACATACAGACCTAACTAGCAATGAAATGCACATTATATTATCGGCAAGGAAAACATTGATAGAATTTAATAACCAACTCTGGACTAGGGCAGATAGAAATAATAATTTCGAGATAACTATGGGATCATCAGACTCAGCTCAGGTAACGGACCTTGTGGGCCTATTTATAATTAATTCGCTACATAGAAAAATACCAGGTGTAACCGGAGGCTTATATCGTGATGACATGCTTTTATTTATACAAAATAATAGCTGTGAACTAAATAGAAAAAGAAAACAAATTATACAATTTTTTAATTACCTTAATCTAAAAGTAGAAATAGAGAATAACCATACAATAGTCAATTTTCTTGACGTAACACTAAATCTCAACACATGTCTTCATTATCCATTTCACAAACTAAATGAGAACTTGAATTATGTTAATTTTAAATCTATCACCCCAGATCTGTTAAAAATACTATAGTGAACTCTGTTCAAGAAAGAATTTCAAGAATTTCATCTAATAAAAATATAATTGATGAAAAAGCGCAGTATTACAACGAAGCGTTAGGTAGAGCTGGATATAGAAATGAAATTAAATACATTGATAATAATAATAATAAGCAAACTAACCAAAATAATAACAATTTTAATTATGGTAACAACTTTAGCAACTATAATAGAAAACATTACAATAATTCCAAAAGCCGAAAAAGAAATAGAACTAGAAACATATTATGGTTTGCTCCCCCTTTCTCACTAAATATTAAAACCCCTATTGCAAAACTATTCTTTAAAGCTCTTGACAAACGCTTCCCTAGAACACATAAATGTTACTCAATTTTTAATAGACACACTATAAAATTAACTTACACGTCCACCAAAAATTTAGCACAAAATATTAATAGAATTAATAATAGAAATTTAAAACCTAACCAAAATACCAATAATAACCCAAGCAATATTCAATTGAATAACTGTAACTGTAGAAATAAATCTAACTGTCCGTTAAATACCAACTGCTTAGCTAAAAATGTAGTGTACAATTGTAATGTTAAAACTAATTTAAATTCATTTAACTATGTTGGTTCTACCTCTACTTAATTTAAATTTCACTTCAATAATCATAAACATTCTTTCACAGATCCAAACAAAAAATCTTCAACTTCTCTATCTAGCCTACTATGGGACCTAAAACGAGATAATATTAAATATTCGATGACTTGGAATATTATTTCATAAGCTACTCCTTTTAATTCCTCTTCAGAAAATTGTGATCTTTGTATTGAAGAAATATTCTTTATATTAAAGTCCAAAAATTCCCTTAATTTAAGGAACAATTTATTCAGTTGCGGCAGACATAGATTGAACTCAACGTTTAAATATAAATATAAATTTAAAATGTAGTATAATTAATTAAGTAATTTAGTTAATATATAAAACCTGTCGATAAATCATTAGATTCCTTCACCTTTTTCTTTTTAAACTTTCTTCCTAAATATAAATATAGATATAATAAACTACTTTAAAATGTCTATACTTACAATATCTTAAATAAAATATACGTAGGATAAATTTCTATACTAAATATAAGGATATCTGTAGAATCCTTGGGATTTTTAAATCTTTTGAATTTTTGAGTTTTAAAAATTTTTGAAATTTTTTTTTGAAATTTTTTGAAATTTTTGAATTTTTAAATTTTTAAATTTTTAAATTATATTGATATAATATTTATTTAACTTTTATTTTATTTTTATTTTTATTTATTTTTATTAGTTTTGCTTTGATTCTGATAGCTTCTCATAATTCTCATAAGTCTACCCTTTCAATATCTTGATTGAAATATAAGTAGGATAATTTTCTATACTAAATATATGAAACATATTATTTTAACTTAAGATACTCTATAGTGTTTTAAAGATATTTAATGCTTTGACATTTCTAGAATTCGTTTGTCCTTTTGACTATATTGATATAGTTGTATTTCCAAAATATAATCCTTTGGTATTTTAAATTTATATTGGTATAATTATATTTCCAAAGTATAATCCTTAGTAATATATTGATATTTGATTATCTCTATACAAATGTCTATGTATGTATTAACATGCATATAAAAGTGTTATAGGTTTTTTATGATTGTATATATGTCTGTATGTATACATGAGTGATGCGTGGACGCACGCAGATATTTATTTATACATATATAGGTGTATATGTATATGTGTGTGTGTATGTATATGTGTGGGTAAGAGTTATGTTGCATAACCACGCAGTTTGGATAGCAGATATGCATAATTTTAACAAAATGTTAAATGCATGAATGGTAATCATATATATGAAGACATGAATGTTAATCGTATATATTTATGTATATATACTGTGAACTTTTTATAACACAAGGAATGTATAGTAGTGATTAAGAGAAATCGTCTGCGTTTTATGTCTATATTGTTGACTTGAGTAAATATAATTTCTATTTTCAGGACGTGCGTGTATATATATATATATATTTGTGTGTCTTTGCCTGAGATACTGACTTCTCTAGCAATGTGTACATTTTGGAGATTAAATCCAAATTTTGGAATCTCAAGGTTTAAACTAAACATATAGTCATTATTAAACAATGTTTAATTTCTCATATTATATATTTATGTCCCATTCATGAATATTAATATTTATATTTTTATTATTCATTTCATATGAATTGTTAACTCAACTTAATATGACATGACGTAAAGTTTTCATAATCTCCCTCTCTCTATATATACTATTTCTCTCTCTTGAGTTTTTCTATCTGTCTGTTGACTTAATATCTCTCTGTTGCTTTCCTCTGTTTTTTTCTTATTTCTTCCTTTTTTCTTCTTTTTTTTTCTTCTTTCTTCCTTTCTTCCTGTCTTTACTTATCTCTTTCTTTTTTCTCCATGCATCTCTCTCTCCGATATTTCTCCACGTTTTTTTCTTTTTCTTTCTCTCCGTCTTTTTCTTTCTCTCCGTCTTTTTCTAATTGTCCTTAACACTATGACTTATTAAAGTAATATAAACAAATCACTATCCGGATTGCTTCCAAAAACAATGGTTGCATTTTAATAGGGTACGTCAAAGCTTATTTGTAAAACTGTTATATATTGTATTTTGTCTGATGAAGGCATACCATAATTTAATTTGGTATCCCTGAAATATGTATAATGAAATAAATATGGTTTTATAAATATAGTTTCCATTTATTAATATCGTATATATATATATATATATATACTATTGCCCCGTCTGGCTGGCTCCCGTCTAGGTATACCTGCCCCCACCACTCCACTGCAAAGATAGCACACACCCTCCCGTGTCACAGTGTCCTTCCGTCTCTCTCTCTCCCCCCCCTCTCTCTCTCTCTCCCCCTCTCTCTCTCTCTCTCTCTGAATAACTAACACTTGAATTGTATCTCTCTCTGTTTAACTGCCTCTCTCTCTCTCTCTTTTCCCCTCCCTCTGTTTTTCTGTCTCTCTCTGTAGATGTGTGTGTGTAGTTTTCCTAATCTTTCTCTCTCTCTCTCTCTCTCTCTCTCTCTCTCTCTCTCTCTATGTGTGTGTATATATTGAAGGGAGATATGGAAACTAAAACAGTGTTGTCATAGAGAGTGAAGAGCGACAGAGAGAGTAAAGCAGTTAAATTATAGAGAGGGGGAATGATCTTACATACTTAAATACATACATACATATAAAGTATAGATATGTGTGTGTTTGTGTATGTGTCCTTGTGTATGTGTGTATGTACATGTGTGTGTCTGTGTTTTGTTTTGATGTTATCTGGCAATTGACGAAATCAGGTGTGAAAGTATGTGCATTTGTGTGTGTGTGTGTTTGTGTGTGTGTGTGTGTGTCTGTTACTTATGGGAGCAACGACAGGAAAAGTGTGTGGGATACATACATTATTATATTTGTCTGTACTTTCGTTCTGCAACCATTATATTATATTTGTATCCAAATGATTTTAGATGTATGTATTACCTGCTTGCCCGTCCCTCTGTTTCTTTTTGCCTGTCTCTCTCTCTCTCTCTCTCTCTCTCTCTCTCTCTCTCTCTCTCTCTCTCTCTCTCTCTCTCTCTCTCTCTCTCTCTCTTTAGATGTGTGTGTGTGTGTAGTTTTCCTAATCTGTCTCTTTCCCTCTCTGTCTCTCTAAGAGGGTTGCCTTTTGATGTATGTATTACCTGCTTGTTTGTTGACCGAATTTGAATGAGGTTATCCTTTTGAAATAAACATACAAAAGACGTTCATCTCTATGTTGATATATGATATAAATAATGGGATTGATGAGTTAATATCTGTATACAACAACTAGAACGGTACGCGATGGGGCCCACCCACAGCCCCGGCGGAGAGAATGGAGAAGGCGTTTCTCCGGAGGACGGCAAGGGACACGTGTTGGAAAAGCCACTCCAACTCGCGGGGCTCACACCTGCGGCTAGCCAGCTCATCGCCTATGGTGGTGAGTAAGGAGGTAGCCCTGGAGGCGAGGACACCAGAAGTCTCCACTGCCAGGGGTACGACCGCAACCTGTCGGAGAGCGGCCGGTATTTGAGGATTTGCCCCCCCCCCCCCAGTCCGATGTGCAGCAGAACATGGATATATATTGATGTATTGACAGTAGATACGGAAAGAAAAAGAGTTTTGTCATATAGAGAGTGAAGAAAGACAGAGAGTAAAGCAGTTAAATTATAGAGAGGGTGAAAGAGGGAGAGAGAGAGAGAGAGAGAGAGAGAGAGAGAGAGAGAGAGAGAGAGAGAGAGAGAGAGAGAGGAGAGAGAGAGAGAGAGAGACGACGCTCAGCTTTATAATATTTGAGAGTGAAGAGCGACAGACAGAATAAAGCAGTTAAATTTTAGAGAGGGGGAATAATCTATTATAGAGAGAGGGAAGAGCGACGGAGAGAGTAAAGCTAAGAAAATATAGGGAGGTGTGTATGATACATACATAATACATACATACAACGCTCAGCTTTATATATATATATATATATATTCAAAATAGTGGGCGCACAGGAAAAAGACAATGGTTAAAAACAACGGAAAGACAGACAATCCCATCTCCTCAGTCAACCTGTGGAAATCTACGGGTTTGGATATATTAAGGCCGAAACTATTCATCCTGATGCAAATTGGGTCATAACAAAACAGATAGAGACAAGTTCTGTCTTTTAGGCAAATTACACAAATATAGAGTGAGCATGGGTTTAGCCAAAGGAGAAATATATTAGGAAATAGTAAAAGAGAAGAAAGGAAGGGGTGGAGGGCATTTCATTACTTCCCCATTAAACTACATCCAAAAAAGAGAGTATCCGTTTTGTCCCATGTTTATGATGATGATGATAATAATGATTATAATGATGGTGGTAATTCTGCTCCTGCTGCTGTTGGTAATGGTGGTAATGGTGGTGTTAGAGATGGTTGTGATGACGAAGATGATAATAACAACACAAACAATAACAAAAGAATATCGGATTATTCCTTCTAAAAATTTCGATGACATATTTTCATACTTTCGAGATTGAAACAAAAGACAAAATATACTGCTTTACCAACCCTGCTCACCCTGCCCACACCCCACTGAAAACAACCCCACGAGGACATAGTATTCCCAGAGAAATAAAAATAAATTGAGAATTTAAGATAAAAATTTAGAATTCTACATACATAAGATATACAATATTTAAAATACCATTTGAAAATGGTATTTTAATATGTTGGTATTGCACCAATTCCAAGTACGCAAGCATGCATGTAAACACCCTACACCCTCAAATATATATGTGTGTGTGTATATATATATATATATATATATATATATATATATATATATATATATATATATATATATATATATATATATATATATATATATATATATAAATATATATATATACATATATACGTATGTGTGTGTGTGTGTGTGTGTGTATGTATGTATGTATATATATATGTAAATATATATATACATATATAAATTAGCAAGAATCGTATTTCGGCTTTGGAAATTAGCGAAAAACAACTCCCGAGATGTGTGGCAAGCGCTTAATAATTCTAACGAACCAGAGTTACAACATATATATATATATATATATATATATATATATATATATATATATATATATATATATCGCGCCCGTGCTGTCCACCGCTCTACCACTCTCACCCCTCGCCACCGCACACCTACCCACCGTCTCCCCTTCCCCATCACCTACCAGCCCTCCACCCAACCCTCCACCGCACCATCCTCCGCCTCTTCCGACGCCTCCTGACCGACCCCTCCACCTCCCACATATTCCCATCCCCTCCACTCCCCTCCTTCAAACGCGCACGCAATCTCCGCACCCTCCTAGTCCGCAGCTCCCCCCCCCCCAGGTCCCCTTCCCTGTTCCAGCCCTCGTTGCAACACCTGCCCCACATCACAATCACCACCACGTTCCAGGGTTCCAACGGCCACTCTCTCTCTGTCCGGCACACCTTCCGCGGCACCTCCTCCAACTTAGTCTATGGACTTCGCTGCACTCTGTGCAGCGAAACCTACGTCGGACAGACTGGACGTCGCCTTGCGGACCGTTTCACCGAACACCTCGTCTCGGCGGGAGTTCCCCCATCGCCCGCCACTTTGACTCCCCTGTACATTCCGTGCACCACCTCACAGTCTGTGGCCTACTCCAATGTCACGGAACACCCGCCGCCCGCTTCAGGGTCGAACAACGCACCATCTTCACCCTACAGACTTACACTCCCCCCGGCTTGGACTCCTCACCCCTATACATTTAGCCTTCGACTGCCCTGCCCCCCCACACACATATCCCCCACTAATACCACTAATACACTCCTCCTTTTCACCGCCCACCCACTTGGCCCACCCCACAACTAACAATACTTGACCCTCTGACCACTTCTCCGACTGTGTGTCTGTCAGTCCTCTCCACCTGTCATTCTCCTCTACCCTCATCCTGCCTTGACCCTCTGACCACTTCCTGTTGCGCGCACCCCACATCTCCCATCTTCCGACTACCACAACCAACGGATTACACACCATCGACTATCGTTTCCAGTATCCACTCCATAACATGGAAAATATCCGGCAACTCTTCACACCCTCTACGGAACTACCTTAGAAACTTACCCACGGACATACACTCACAATTTTTTTCGAACCACGCCACCTACATCCACAAAACGTATAAACACCAACACACACGTGCGTACTCCGACATATATACACACTCAGCCTCCCCTCTGACTCCTCCCCATCCACACGCACACACACACCGACCCACACACCACCCCACACACACCGTTTCCTGAACATGGAACCTCGTTCTTCCCCCAGCTCTCACATTCACATACACACACACACACACATACACCTACACACATACACAAACACCACCTTCAACCCTCCCCGCTCGGACACCCCGCCTCCCTCTCCCCACTCCATCTACCACCACCCCTACACGCCCCACACCCTTGCACCATTTGTTTATCTTCATGTTTATTTTTATTTTTATTTGTACCCCTTCCACCGCCCCCCCCCCCTTTTTCTAAATGTCTCTCCACCACTCCCCCACACACCCTCGGAACTCTCTTCCCACCAACTTTTCTCCTGAAGGAGGGCTTATGACCGAAACGCCCCCCCCACCAGTCCACTCTCAAGAGCATGAAACTAATAAAACTTCGTTTGTACTGCCTCTCTGTTTTGTTCCCGTTCCATTTTTCACTATATATATATATATATATATATATATAGTAATAATAAAAATGTGAAGAGTAAAATCCAAAGAGGGCACGATAAGAATAAATATATATTAAATATATAAGAACCGTAGAGCAAATATTTATTAAAATAACAGATTAAATTTTAAGCAAAGAATCGTTGCTTTCTACCCTTAACGGGATCTTCTGAAACTAACAAAGTCAATCTGTGAAAGCAGAGGAAGTTTGTTTTTACTCTTAACATGGTAGATACCTAAATGTATTCGTGAGTGAACAATAACAATATTACAATAATTGTTTCTACTTTTGGCACAAGGCCAGCAATTATCCCAGTGCATTACTGGTACTTTATTTTATCGATTCCGTAAGGATGAAAGGCAAAGTTAACCTCGGCGATCATAATATTATTAATATTTATAAATAAACAGTTTCATAAAATGCAACGTGGTAGAGATGATGACGTCATCCTTTTGTGCCTGACGATAGATAATGAGCAGAGTACACAATCTTGACAAAGAGCAAGACACCCCGAAACAATTGTCAATTGTCGAATGTTTTCTCTCAACTACAAAAGGATGAAATTGTCATCTATCACGTAGTGTTTTATGAGGCGGTTTTCTTCTAAACAAACTGAACATTATGATAATATTATGATATTATTGTAATACCAGTAATACACTAGGATAATTGCTGGACTTGTGCTAAAAAGTACGAACAATTATATTATCATTACTATTATTATTCACTTACGAATGCATTCACACACACACACAAATGTATATATATATATATATATATATATATATATATATATATATATATATATATATATATATATATATAATCCAGGGAGAACTCGATAAAACTTATACATATGGGTATGTTGTAATATATATAACCGCACAATGAATATTCATTAGCAATCTGTCCAAATAATTAATACACACACAGAGAAACTCACACACACATATATAAAGCAGTATAACTCTTATATCTTACATGTATGAGCGTGGCAAAGAGGGCGTAAACACGAGGAGGATAATAATAAGGATGATGTTGATATATATATATATGAGTTTATCCCGGGTTCAACCACAGTAAGTAGGACACTCAATACAAAGCAGAGTATAAATATCTAATATAGAAATGGCTTCTAAAGGACTAGAACTGTTTAATTCGGGAGAAATCATCAGATGATTTCTCTTCAATATATATATATGTATATTAAATATAAGAAAAATGGAGTGCTGCGTGGTTGCACATGGGTTACATATGAATAAAATTAGTCCTTCATCAGTGATCTTCCAACCTTCATTGGTATTTCATCGCTTTAGAAATCATATTATATATATATACAGTATATATATATATTATTCAAAATTTTAACAAATGAAAAATATTCACATAATCAAAATAAATACTTTATTATATATATTTCAAAGGTACTGTGTTGGTTTTTTCAGTACGTCCTCATCAGACAAAATACATGATTTGATATATGACATACCGCTACGGTCGTGCCAATACGGGAATTGAATAGTCAAGACCGTGGCGGTATCTCATATATCAAATCATATATTTTGTCTGATGAGGACGTTCTGAAAAAACAACACAGTACATTTGAAATCTATATAATAAAGTATATATTTTGATTATGAGAATATTTTTCATTTGTTAACATTTTGAATTATATTAAAAACTCCAGGAAAACTTTTAACTGTTGTGTGATTCTAATCGATTGTAAAACTGTATTCGTTGAGTAATCAACGAACCATTTCGATCTTTGGTTATATATATATATATATGCTGCACTTCTTTGTCATTTCCTCTGAGATTCAACCTTTTAAGATCCATTCTCACAACCTCTGTCCACGTTGTGTTTGGGGGTCTTCCGCTACTGCAGCTTTCTTCTACCTGGAACTATTGATACTTTATCCAACAATCATCCTCTATGTGAATCACATGCCCGTACGAGTGCAGTCTTCTCTCTTGCTCACTACACATGATTCCTCATATATCCAGGCTTTGCCTCAGTTTGCTGTTCGTGCACATTAACTTCACACATCAATCAGAGCATTCTGACTGCATTTCTCTCCAACCCTTGCACAACGTCTGCCTTTACTATATATTTGCATTTTCAATATTTTCCCTATATATATATATATATATATATATGTGTGTGTAGATAAATCTACCAAAATATACGGTAGTGTCCAATCCGTATGAAGAGATCAATGTAATCCAAATATCATGAAAAGAGAAAATGTATTCAAAATTTTTGTCGATGAAAAACACAGGAAAACAGAGTCAAGATAAATTAAGAAAAATAATGAATAAAAACAAAGAAACAGTGCCTTATATTAAAAAATTCATCATTATACGATCGTTTCTAGGAGATATATGTGTGTGTTGGTATGTATATCATATAGATCTATGTAAAGTTTTACAAACTATCAGAGAGAATATACATAGCTACACATATATATGCTGTCTTCAGAAATAATCATTATTGTTTTAGAGTAGTGACAGACTCACTTACTTTAATTTTCAGCAAACAGGGGGAGATAAAGCTGACAAGGCCTTGTTTCGCATTTATTGATGCTTATCAAAGCCAACTACTCCTCCTGTTTGCTGAAATCATGGATGTTTGTTTCTTATAGAATTCTAGTAAATAAACAATAGCATAAGGTCTTCGAAATGCTTTTAATTAAGCATACAGTGTATTTCAAAATACACTATATATACATTCATATATATATATATATATATATATATATATATATCAAAGGTATATATTGAGTTAGGAAATCAAAATAGTCTCTTACATCAAAATACCTCTAAGAAAGAGGTATTTCCGAGACGTATATTATAATTGAATATAAAAGAAAAAACGAACACAGATATATATATATGTGTTCAAATCATAAGGGACCAGATTCGCTTTTCTTTTATATTCAATTATAATATATATATATATATATATATATATATATATATATAATTGGAAATTTAGTAAAATCGAACCTCTGGCGGTTTATAAGCAATTTCGGCCTACTTATATGAAATGATGAGTTAGCAAAGCATTCGATAAGGTAGGTCCTTAGAGTAATAACATACGTTTAAATAGCTTGACAAATCGAACATTGTGGTAGACAAAATCTAACACACAATAATATACCAAAGTAACGATAGAACTAACAGGTTGAGAAATTACACCTGGGAAAATCAAACGATTATACGTTTAAAGTGTTTCTTTGAATCCGAAATCAAATATCAGACTTACGTGACTGGCAAGCTCGTGGTATTCATAATCGAACAGAGGATTCAGTTCTTCAGGTTTTCGTTCTACCCAGGACGGGTGATAGGCTAAATGTTGCCGCTAGATGCAGCGTATCGTATCTATAGCTGTCACGTGTTAATTCCAGCAAGGGAAATAACCCCCGGTTTTTGGCGCGACATTCAAAATGTTAGACAAAGGAAATATTTTAATTTCCGCTAATCATCATGATAAGCTCTCGACTAGATGTTATAAAACAAACACAAATAATTAACCAGTCAACAGAATTGTCTAATTAAATTAATTAGTTAATTATTAAATCTAGGAGAATAATATAATTGGAAATTTAGTAAAATCGAATCTCTGGCGGTTTGCAAGCAAATTCGGCCTACTTATATGAAATGATGAGTTAGCAAAGCACTCGATTATATATATATATATATGAAAACACTCATCGCTAGAACATCCGCTAAAACAGCAAAATGCTGTCAAATACTGTGATGGGGAAAATACCGCAGAGGTGAGAGACCAGCAGCGAGTGGTCAACAGAGAGATGATCCTCAAGGTGGGGACAGGCAGATGAAATGTAGAAAAGATTAAAAGAATAGGTGGATAAGGAAAATTGTGTTGGCGCATAGAAGTGACTGGAAAAAGAAAATAAAGAAAGGCGATGTACAAGACAAGTTTTCGCACACACATCTTCACCCTCATTCGTTCTGAAACCAACAAAAATGGTTTTGCACGATTTAATTGTAAGAGTTGTATTCCAGCATGGCCACGGTCTAATTGCTAAAACCAGTAAAAGAATAAAAGAACGAGGTGCCCCAGCATGGCGGTGGTCTAATGACCGAACAAGAAAAGAGATTTTATAAATTATAAAATGTGGTATTGGTTTCTAAACAGGCATTATTGGCATTCCATGTCCCTTATTATAATTTTTGGGGTGGGGGTGCAGAAGGAAGTTGCTACTCCTTTGGTTTATTATTTAAACTACGTGGTTCATTTTTTTTATTTACTATATTGCTGTTAATTAAAATAACTTATATTTGCAACTTAAAATCACAATTTTAATTATTTAAGTTAAAAGTAATTTATGCCACATATATCTTCGTCAAATTATATTGGACATATATTCTCTCAAGAAATAATTGACATTGTTTCTCTCACAAGTCTTAACATTTCAGTTCACTTCTAAGTCTCAAGTGGTTTAAACAAATTTATATGATGAATAGTATTCACAGAAAAAAGACAAAAAAAAAAAATAATAACAAAACAAAAAAAAAACGGGCCTTGAGGGTTTCGCAACATTTTACATCACATTTCGTATGTGGAATCCCGTTTGATCATTTCTATGATAAAATCCTTTGAAATTCTCGATAAAAATATGAAAAGAAATACTAATACTTGATATTTCCAAATATAAAAACAAAGAAATAAAAATAAAAAAAATATTGGAACTGCAAAGAGCCAGTGGACGACAAGAAAGTTTACAGTGCTAACAGACATAAGATTTTATTGTATGCCAGTACAATAAGGAAAGCAAAGTGTATTCAATAATAGAAACCATTAGTACAATACTGTTTCACTTTCTCCAATTTTGAAATGTTGCGATTCCAATTATGTAAAGATGGCAATGTAATTACAAGCGAAAGCAAAATATACCTATAGACTTTTATTTATGTACATGGTTATCATTTGAACAGAAAATAATGTTAGAAAACGAAAAAGTATTCAGAATTGTTTCACATTCTCGACTACGCCATTCATTATTTCTTTATTCTCCCATACACTATTATGCTCGAATATTTTCATTATATCTTGTGTAACTGCGCGTAAAAAACTCACAATTAACTTACGAACATAAGACAAATTTATAGACAGACGCACACACATGCCAATGCACGCACGCACGCACACACACACACACACACACACACACACACACACACACACACACACACACACACACACATTACAAGATAGTATTGCATTTTAGTAACTACAATGTAACAAGCTGGCTCCTGCTGTCAAATATGACGGTTAAACAATATATATATACATAATATAAAAAATATATGTGTTGGTTGGTTAGTTGGTTGGTTCCTTCACGCTCATTCAAACAAGTGAAACAAACATACAAACACACAGCTGTGACGAATCTTAGAACGCTGGACTTCTATAGTTTCTCATCCCATCCTTCCTCAGTCATCACATAGATATGTGTGTATGTAACAATTATAAAGCGTGTCTATATATATATATATATATATATGTGTGTGTGTGTGTGTGTGTGTGTGTGTGTGTAGAAGCGTGTCAGTACTTTGTCATCACAGCTTCCTTCCTCAGTAGATATAATTTCCCCATCCTTCTTTAGTCATCTCTAGTGTGTGACGGACAAATACACATAGCTTTTATTATATTACTGATATATATGTATAAATATACTCTTATCTCTCTCTCTCTCTCTCTCTCTCTCTCTCTCTCTCTCTCTCTCTATATATATATATATATATATATATATATATATATATATATATATATATATATATATATATATATATATATATATATATATATAAATATATATATATATATAAAGAATTAGTATATCTACCAACATATTTATACAGAAGTATACTTATGCTAGCAAGATATAGGTTTTGTCTTAGTAACTTTGTGGTTCAATACAAAAATGTAGAACAATTATATGAAAGACGTAAAATAAGAAAATTATAATAATTAACTTACTTACTTAAGTTTCACTCCAACTAATTAGTTTCGGAAAGGGGATATACATAGTGTTCAGAACCATGGAGAATCCTTTCTTCATCAGGGAGTCAATTCTCTGCTAAGATCCCAGACGATAGGCGGACAGAGGGATCTCAAACAAAAATAATTCAGTGAATGGAAAAGAAGCAAGCGCGGACTAAATTTCAAGACACTGAAAATTTCACTACCTTCCCGGTCAGTGGCAAATTCAAAAGAATCAATCACGTGACATCGAGGTTAATCAGTGAGGAGTGGGGTGTTAAAAAGACAGTAGCCAAAATATTACTGTGAATCATAGCAGTACTTCAGGCGAATTTTTGCTCAACAAATAATTTGGAGATAATTATAAAGAATTAGTATATCTACCAACATATTTATACAGAAGTATACTTATGCTATCTATATATATATACACACGTGTATAAATATATACCGTATATGCCGGCGTATAAGTCAACATTTGGAGCCTAAAAATATCTCTCCGAAACCAGGGGTCGACTTGTTCACCGAATATAGAATGTGAACATTTACCACTGAGAGGTAAACAGTGAAACTGCCTGCCTGACACTCGCTCTACCTTAACTCCACTTACCTTAACTCTACCAGCCTACCACAATTCTTTACTACTGAATCTCATATTTACTAATTCTATTTAAGGTAGAGATTATAATAATATCAATGACTTGCCGTAGCACATAGGGTAGGTTACCATAGAGAAGGTTACCATAGGGTAAATTACCATGGGTAGGTTACCATAGGGTAGGTCACCATAGGGTAAGTTACCATAAGGTAGGTTAACATAGAGAAGGTTACCATAGGGTAGGTTAACATAGAGAATGTTACCATAGTATAGGTTACCATAGTATAGGTTACCATAGGGTAGGTTACCATACGGTAGGTTAACAGAGAAGGTTACCATAGGGTAAGTTACCATAGGGTAGGTTACCTTAGGGTTGGTTACCATAAGATAGGTTAACATAGAGAAGGTTACCGTAGGGTAGGTTACCATAGGGTAGGTTACCATAGGGTAGGTTACCATATGGTAGGTTAACATATAGATGGTTACCATAGGGCAAGTTACCATAGGGTAGGTTACCATATGCTAGGTTATCATAGGGTAGGTTACCATAGAGAAGGTTAACATAGGGTAGTTACCATATGGAAGGTTACCATAGGGTGAGTTACCATATGGTAGGTTACCATTGAGTAGGTTACCCTAGGGTAAGTTACCATAGGGTAGGTTACCTTAGGGTAAGTTACCATAGTGTAGGTTACCATAGAGAATGTTACCATAGGGCGAGTTACCATAGGGTAGGTTACCATATGTTAGGTTACCATAGGGTAGGTTACCATAGGGTAGGTTACCGTAGAGAAGTTTACCATGGGGTGAGTTACCATAGGGGAGGTTACAATAGGGTAGGTTATCATAGGGTAGGTTACAATAGGGTAGGTTACCATAGGGTAGGTTACCATAGGGAAGGTTACCATAGAGTGAGTTACCATAGGATAGGTTACAATAGGCTAGGTTACCATATGGTAGGTTACCATAGAGAATGTTACCATCGGGTGAGTTACCAAAGGGTAGGTTCCATAGGATAGGTTACCATAGGGTAGTTTACCATAGGGTAGGTTACCATATGGTATGTTGCTCTAGGGTCGTTACCATAGGATCAGTTACCACAGGGTAGGTTACCATATGGTAAGTTACCTTATCGTAGGTTACCATAGGTTAGGTTACCATAGATAATGTTATCATAGGG
Source organism: Eledone cirrhosa (assembly GCA_964016885.1). Classification (NCBI taxonomy): domain Eukaryota; kingdom Metazoa; phylum Mollusca; class Cephalopoda; order Octopoda; family Eledonidae; genus Eledone; species Eledone cirrhosa. Next base: position 28,649,469 of record OZ024744.1, read on the forward strand.
TGGGTTACCATAGGGTAAGTTACCATGGGGTAAGTTACCATAGGGTAAGTCACCATAGAGTATGTTACTTTAGGGTAGGTTAACACATGGTATGTTACAATAGGTTAGGTTACCATAGGGCAGGTTACCATAAGGTGAGTTACCATAGGGTAGGTTAGCATATAGAAGGTTACCATAGGCTAGATTAACAACATAGGGTAGGTTACTATATGGTAGGTTATATAGGGTAGGTTACCATAGGGCAAGATACCATAGGGTAGGTTACCATAGGATACGTTACCATAGGGCAAATTAACATAGGTTAGGTTACCATAGGTTAAGCTACCATAGGGTAAGTTACCATAAGGTAGGTTACCATAGGGTAGTTTACCATCGGGTAGGTTACTATAGAGAAGGTTACCGTAGGGTAGGTTACCATAGGGCTGGTTACCACAGAGTAGGAGGTTACCTAAGGTAGGTTACCATATGGTAGATTATCATAGGGTGAGTTACCATAATGTATGTTACCATAAGGTAGGTTACCATAGGGTAGGTTACCATAGGGTATGTTACCAGAGGGTAGGTTATCATAAGGTAGGTTACCTTTGGGGGTAAGTTACCATAGGGTAGGTTACCATATGGTAGCTTACCATAGAGAAG
>OZ024744.1:28655107-28680107 GCA_964016885.1 Eledone cirrhosa
CCGGTCAAATAGAGGAAAACAGAAAGGGAGAGGAACATAAGTCAGCGTTATATCGTGCCACAAGAAAAAAGAAAGAAGAGAGAAGAAGGGGGAAGGAAGAAAAGGAAAAAGAGGAAGAAGAAGAAGAAAAGTCAGGGTTAATGTCCAGCTACTTTTTACTCCTCTTATTCGGACTTTTACTCGCGTGTTCCCATTAGCACACGACACTAGAATGTCTCCCCCTGGGAACATAAATACTGCAACCTGAACTATATTGTATTTCTCCTATGTCTTGATTTCTCCATCTTACTCCACCACCACTCTTGTTGGTTTATTTATATCTTTATACCTTTGCTTTATTAATGTGCTTTTCCACGTATTCTACTTCTACGTGTCCATTTATTTATACTCCTCTTATTGGGACTTTTACTCACTTGTACCCATTAGCACACGACACTAGAATGTCTCCCCCGAGAACAATAAATATTACCCGAATATATCCCTTACTCTACATCCCACTAGGATAACTTATAGAGGATCTATATAATACAATTAACGTTTCTTCATAGAAGACTCTCTTTAACTAAACCCCGCAACCCAAAACCTTAAAAAGGTTTTTTAAATGTTTAATTTTCAATTTTCTAATTGTTCAATTCTCAATATTCTTACTCTTTAATTTTATAATGTTATTCTGAATTCTTTCAACTTCATCCTATAAATCTAAACAATAATTTAACGTTCCAACTTTCTGTCGGACTGTTGGGTTGGCTTTCCTAGCGGCGGGACCGTACCTCTGGCGCATAGGCCTACCTTGAGTGCTTGGGAAAATAAACTTCCCCGTCTTTCGGTAAATGAAACGACTCGGAGTGGTTTGATTCGCCCCAAGGGCCCGGCGCACAGGCGGTTTTTGACTGCCATATAGTACCTTTAAATTACAGATCTAATCATAACTTTTAGATGTATCACGCCACCCTCTACTTAAGCACCCCCCCCCCTCCCCGGGTAAATGAATAGTACTGGATTTGTACAAAGGTGGCCTAACGATGCGGGCTGACTTCCCGCCGGCGCACCTGAAGCCTGTTATACATTCCTAGAGTGCTCGGAAAAATTGATTTCCATATCTTTCGCTACGCGATATCACTCGGAGTGGATGGGCTGCGCAAGCCTATGGTCGCCGCATACTGTTTGACGGCTAAACAAAGACATAATCTTTACTCTATAATAAAATTTAAGTTTCTTCATAAAAAACTCTTTCTTTGCTTAAACCCCGCAACCTTATAAATGTTAAACTGTTTAACTTTCAATTTTCTAATTTCTTTAATTTTATAATGTTAATATTAAAGATTAATTTTTTAACTTCATCCTATAAATCTAAACAAAAATGTAACGTTCCAATCTTCTGCTCACACATTATCACATACAGACCCCCACTATATTTACCTCTGCTAAGATACGGGTCCCTTTGAAAATATTTTTTTCGCGCCATTCCTGGCCTGTCTGTAGTCTGACATTAGTACTGAACTTTCTTCCTCTTTCTTTCTGTCTGTCTTCTTGTAGCCATTAATCCTGACTTTTCTCTCTTTCCGTTTCTTCCTTCTCTTCCCTCTCCTTTCTGTCTTTCTTCTTGTGGCATGATATTAACGCTGACTTATCTCTCCCCCTTTTTTGTTTGCCTATATATGCCCGGTAGTAGTTGTTAAGATACGGGTCCCTTAGTATAAATTTTTTCGCGACATTCCTGGCCTGACTGTAGTTTGACATTAATACCGACCTTTCTTCCTCTTTCTTCCTGTCTTTCTCCTTGTAGCTGGACACTAACCCTGACTTCTCTTCTTCTTCGTTTTCTTCCTTCCCCCTTCTCTCTTCTTTCTTTTTTCTAGTGGCATGATATTAACGCTGACTTATGTTCCTCTCCCTTTCTGTTTTCCTCTATTTGACCGGTAGTAGCACACTATAAGCTTTAGCCACGTCAATTGAGGGCGACCGGCAAAGTGGAAGATGCTGGATGACGATCGTCCTCCGGTCTTTGATTTTCAGCCCCATGGATTTTATCTATTGCATTCACTTATTATATTTCGAATACCTGATGATATCACCTGATTCATACGGAACCCGGTCATTGAAATAATCATAGTATAATAAACCTTTCAAGGATTTACACAAGTCCAGCCTCCTGTCATTTCATTATAATATTTAACTCCGTACTAGCACCACCAACTACAAAAACAAAGACGGTTGAACTACTTTACGTTGAGTACTCTCCATATTATTACATTAAGATTGACCATACGGAATTGACCAGCTCTATCCAGTGGTGAACCTGAAACCTAAATATATATATGTATATATATATATATATATATATATATATATCCCTTCCTTTGCTGAAAAGAGAAGTAAGTGACATAGTCACTACTTTAAAATAATAGTGTAAGGTCTTCAAAATGTTTTAAATTAAACATACAGTACATTGCCAAATAGACTATACATATATTCATGTATACATCGCTATTTCAGAGCACCAATCCTAATTTTCAACTCTTGCTGGACCGGCAATCGATCTGTATAATCAGTTCCTGATTATTACTGGAATTCTATAAGAATCCAGCCTCGATAATTTTCGGCAAAGGTCGGCGAGTGCTAGGCTCTGATGAACACGAACAGTGTGAAACAGATCTGTCAGCTTATTTCCCTTCCTTTGTTGAAAAAAGAAGTGCCATAATCCCTACTTTAAAATAATAGCGCAAGGTCAAAAAAATGTTTTTAATTAAACATACAGTATATTCCCATATATACTATACATACATTTATACCAATGAAAGTTGTAAGATCACTGATGAAGGAATAATTGTATTCATATGTAACCCATGTGCAACCACGCAGCTCTCCATTTTTCTCATATTTATATTTTTTCCTCAGCTGCGATTGTCTGTTTCTTTCTTACTGTTTCCCCTCTCTCTGTATCTCTCACCTTCTTTTTACCCCCTCTACCAGTCACACTATCTCTCGGCTGGCCTCTTCCTCACACTTCCACTCACTCAGTCTCCGCTTCTCCCCCCTCTCTCACTTCCGTCCGTTTGACCTGTGTGAAATACTTTTCTCGCTCCCATCTCACCCATGTCGGATGGTCTGTATCTCTCGTCCATGAATTCACCAAGATTAAGCTTATAGATATCCTGTACTTGTTTCTTCCTATCTTTCCGTTGCAATACCATCTTTGTTTGTTGACATGTCTCGCTCGCTTGACGCTATTATACTTGCCCCAATAACTTTATTTAGTTATTGCTCGCACCAACCAGAGGTATATGAGTTTTAAAGCGATGAAATACCAATGAAAGTTGGAAGATCACTGATGAAGGAATAATTTTATTCATATGTAACCCATGTGCAACCACGCAGCTCTCCATTTTTCTCGTATTTATATATAAATAAATATATATATATATATATATATATATATATATATATATATATATATATATATATAAGTATGTGTACGTACATACATATATGTATACAGACGTACAGCAGTATGTATATATATACCTACATGCACATATATATATATATATGTACGTATGGATTCACCGAACAATTATTATAATGCTCTGTGTGTTTGTAAACAAACATCCCGAATTAAGCCGTAGTGTCTAGCAACGATTGTTGTACGTATGTATGTACGTATACATACTTATATTTAAGTAACAGCCGTACTAAGAGTGAGAAATGAAATTCCGTTTCATTTTTTCCGTATATATATATATATATATATATATATATATATATATATATATATATATATATATATATATATATATATATATATATATATATATACAGAGAGAGAGAGAGAGAAAATAACCTGCAGGATATTATGGAAATATTCCCAAATGATAACTTTGTAATGGGACTTATGATGGATAAAAGACACGTAACTCCTTATGGAGACCTATGATTGCCGCCATGACACATAGTCTGTCTTGAGCACTTTAAATATGTCAGAGACCATCCCTCTCAAGATTTTGAACACTATCGATTTCTATCAAAGAAGAAGAAGAAAAATAGAGAGAGAAAGTGAAGAAGTGGCATAGAGGAAGTATCGACCCCAGTCTGAATTGGTAATTTATTTTATAGACACCCCGGCAGGATTTGAATTCAGAACGTACAGATCCGGAACAAATACTACAAAATAATCTACTCGATGTTCTAACGATTCTAACAATTCGCTGTCTGCACCAATGATAATAGGAACAAAAAATAGTCTGCAGCCAGCATACACAAGGTATATGTGCTAGATTAATTAATCTTAGATGCTTTCTTTTTAATCAGCAATATAATAAATGGCGTGTGTATTTGTCCGTCACACACTAGAGATGACTGAGAAAGGAAGGGGTGGCAGCGTTTAATATTCACTACACCTGTGTGTCTATATGCGTTGTGAATTGGCTACATCCATTGTCTGTTGTGAGTATGTGAGTGTTTGTGTGTATGTATATATGTGTGTATGTGTACATTATATTTATATAGAATATTTGTGTGAGGGTATATGTGTTTGAGTGTGTTTATTTAGAAAGATACATAAACAATAGAATTACAAACACACTCACATCTACACATATATATATATAAACAGACACACTTAGAAAATATAATTATTACATACACACAGATCTATGTGATGTCTAAGATTTGTATCATTCGTGTCAGTGAGCTCGAAGGAACCAACCAACAAACCAACATCTCTTTTTTTATATTATGTATAGATATTACAATTAGTCGTCATTTTCGACGGCATGGGGCCAGCTACTCCGTATATATTCACCTCTACCGGGCAGCTGAACTCTGCAAAACTGTATGACAAAGGTTCACCGTACCATATAACAATATTAGGTCTGTTTTGTTTGCACTGAATTGCTGTTTTTATTAGAATATTCCAACAGAATTACCTTTTTCTTTTTTGGTAGATTTTAGGATATATTTCTGTTTCATTGGTATGAAACCTTCCCGAGAATAGCATTGTAAATGGTTTTAGAAAGAACGCCGAGTCTCGTGGGAAGCTAATATCTTGTTGATTATTGGACTGATATCTTCCATATTTCTATGGCACAGCCGATATTTTCTATCACACCACAGGTATGTAGAGGCACCATTATAGCTCTTGTGGACTGGCACTATCGGTAGTTCGTCGGACAACATGCTTAGCAGCATAGAATTACGGCTCTTTATTTTCTGAGTTCAAATCCCACCGAGGTTAGCTTTGCCTCTCATCCGTATGAAGTCGATGAAATAAAGTATCAGTAATGCACTGGGGTCGATTTAATCGATTTTCCCCTCCCCCGAAAATTTGCTGCACTTGTGCCTAAATCAGAAACCATTATCTCTCTTATTGGTTAGGTATTTAACAGTTATATTTCCTGTTTCCGAACAGCGATGGTATAGCTTTCCAGGTTCTATGTGATGTATCTATCATAGTTCCATGACAGGCTACACGTTATGCCCATGTTGATGGTGTGCCTGTGTGTCTGTGTGTGTGTGTATATATGTATGTATGTACAACCTGTGGCATGGTCGGGTCGTCGGCGACTAAACCGGCAACCCTACCAAATTTACTTGGTAAGGGGAGTGATTTTGGACACCCTGCAGGACAAAAAACAAAAGCTGACAAAGGGCGGAAGAACTCATAAGAGTCAACGGCCATCGGAAAGTATTTAAATGTGTATATACACATGTACCGCGCGGTTAAACCACTGGGAGTGACGGACCCCTAGCCTTTGTCAGGGCATTCTTCTAGGAGAAGGCAACTCAGGAAACTGGGATAACTCCGATATAAAACGTGGGGCTCAGTAATTACCGATGATGTTGATCTTTTCTTCTTTTCGGGTTATAGCTACTGTCGCTCAGAGAGTGGGATTGGCTCAGTGCACAGTCTTTCCTCACTTTAAAATATTTTCACGCACAAGCATTGGACGATAGAATTAATTAATAATTATTAATAATGGTATATCGTGCAGTAGCCATACTCGATAACGAGGGGGCAGCCATCATGTATATATATATATATATATATATGTATGTATGCATGTATGTATGTATGTGTGTTAGTTTGTATTTATGTATCTATGAATGTATGTATGTATCTTTGTTTGTAGGTATGCATGTATCTCTATATGTATGTATGGATGCATGTATATATATATATATATATATATATATATATATATATATATATATATATATATATATATATATATATATATATATATATATATATATATATATATATGCATATGTGTATATATGTATATATATGCATACACACACGTTTGTATAGAGATATGTTTATATGCACGTAATTGTATGTTTGGATACATATATGCATGTACGTATAGAGAAATGTATGTAGGTCTGTGTGGATATGTATGTATATATATACACACACACACACACACATATATATATATATATATATATATATATACATTATGAAGAGAGAAGAAACATTTAGATATAATTAGTAATAAAATGAATCATACCTAAACTGCTCCTAGATTCCTCGACTACGTAGTTTCGTGGCATAAACAAAAACAATACATCATAAAGATATAGAGTCCTTGCGAGGTCTGCCGACTTATCAAGAGGATACCTCGTTTTACTAGCTTCAAGAACGCGTCTACATGACGTGAGAAAGAATTCCAAAAGGCGGAGGGGGAGATAGTCACGCGATATAACGGTCGAGAAACAGAGCTAAGCTTCTTATAACCCCGAAGAAAATACCACGGAGGCGGAGGGGGTATTTATATCGAAGCCGTAGAAGAGGTGGTGAAGGAGGCGAGAAGTATGAGTAATGGCAGCTTTCCAGCAGTCACCACACTTCAAAGATTACTCGACCAGAGGGAGTTATGAACAATATATTTAGAAACACACAGATAAATGCGGACACATACATATACATATACTACGTAGTCGAGGAATTTAGGAGCAGTTTAGGTATGATTCATTTTATTACTAATTATATCTAAATGTTTCTTCTCTCTTCATAATGTATTTTTAACTCTGATACTGGTTCAGTCTAGTTCAACAGGATTGGTCTGTCCCAGTCATTCATCGAGCAACATCGGTAAGGTTGGCACCATTAACTCACGGTTGGGTGTGGATGCATTCATGTATATGTGTGTGTCCGCATGTATCTGTGTGTTTCTAAATATATTATATATATATATATATATATATATATATATATATATATATATATATATATATGTATGTATATATGTATATATATATATATGTGTGATGTATGTATCTGTGTGTGTGTGTGTGAGAGAGAGAGAGAGAGAGAGAGAGAGAGAGAGAGAGAGAGAGAGAGAGAGAGAGAGAGAGAGAGAGAGAGAGAGAGAGAGAGAGAGAGAGAGAGAGAGAGAGAGAGAGAGAGAGAGAGAGAGATAAGAACTTGTGATAACCGAAGAACTTTCGAAACTAGGAGGATTAATTTCTGTGAAACTAATTTTTTAAAAAGACTAGAAATATAAAATAATGCGAAATGAAGAAAAGAAAAGGGAAGAAGGTTAGGATTGAGTGATTAGGGGTTGGGTGGAGGAGGAGGAGGAGGAGGAGAATAATAATAATAATAATAATAATAATAATAATAATAATAATAATAATAATAATAAGGGAAGAAGATGCACGAGGTGGCGGAGGTCATGAAATCGCTCCCGTAAGTTTTGAATTTTTAACATATTTAAATCATTTGTGAAATAACAACTCTTAGTACAAATGCTACGTAAAGCACCCGGCTTGAGCCCCCAAAAATTCGGACCCAAAATATATTGTTATAAGGCTCAAATATTCAAATATTCAACTTTGTATTGTACACTGTATATCCAAAAAAGAAAATGGCTATAAATGGAAGAAGAACCCCCCCCCCTCCTCTCCTCTGTCTACACTATATAGAACAGCCAAACTCACCAACACCAGAAACTAGATACACCATCCACCTCATCACCTGTGTACACTAAACACAACAACCAGATAACGGCAATTTCACCACCACCGCTCACTACTGCCATCATTACCACCACTATCCCATCACCACTCCTTCACTCCTTCACTGCTACCACCGATACAACACCATCACCACAGTAATACGATCACATCGCCACCACCACTGCCTCGGTATCGACATCACCACCACCACTGTCTCAGTATCGCTACCACCGCCAGTTATCCACTACTCCCAGCTGGCTGCTGCCACCACATTATAGAATTCCTACTACTAAAAAAGAGGAAGGCATCAAAATAAATATATAGATAGACTCAAAAGAAAAAAGAAAAAACAAACAACAAAACCAAAGCAGCACAGCAACCACAGCAAAAAACGAGAAAAACAAACAGAGAAAAACAAAAACAAAAAACGTAAAGAAAATAAGAATGAAGAGAGAAGCAGGCGGACGGACAGAGAAGAGGGGGGAAAAACTAAAACTAAAAAAACAAAAACTAAGTCAGACATTCGAACACTACATTACAATGAAACTTATGCTTATTCATTTTTGGGGCCCTTTCTGCCTGTGTGTTTGTTTGTTTATGTGTGTTCGTATACAGCGTGGTGATAATGCCACACAAGGGCCAAGTGGAACGGCGAATCCACAGATGGCTATGTAACCATACATTCGCCAATCCTCGATAAGAGTGTTTAAATATCGAACATAAACTGTTCGAATAACGGTGAAATGGAGACTAGAACGTCATGTGACAGACTCTCACCCAACAGGTGCCCCCTGGCTCAGCAGCAGGAACCTGACTGTCAACCACATACTGCTGATGTTGGAGGAAGAAGAAGGAAAGGGGCCAGAACCAACTGGACTAAAGAATTGAATAGAACTGTTATGCAATGTTACCTGAAAAGTAACCCCAAGGAGAGGGGCTACAGGAGACGGATGCATAACATCTGGAACGAGATTGGTCTATTTAACAGATGAACAAAAATTGGCCAGGCAGGCTCGGGTAATAAGAACTAATGGGTGGATAAGCGAGCTGGAAATGGAGGAACTGAGCAGAGAGAATGGCTTGGAGATGGCGGGTGTAGTATGCCAGACAAGCGAGCCAGTGGGAAATGAAGGTGAAGAGGTCCCGAGAACGGAGGAACCACCCGAAGCAGACAATGGTCTGAATACTGAGATAAATAATACCTGGAACAGAGATACGGCCACTGAGGAGATGAATGCTGACGGGCTAGGACAAGATTCGGTTGACATCCTAAATTTAGTGGTAGATGAATTGAACAATGATAGTGGGAGACCTATGAATCTAAGATTTGTAGACAGGAAAAAGTTAAAAGAAACAACAGCTAAGGTAAACAAAGTCATCCCATACCTTGAGGCGAGGAGCCTTCACCAGTGCAACAATATCCTCAAAGCAACAGCAAATACGGTGAGGAAACTACTTGGTATAAAAGCGAGAGGAAACAACAGACAAGAAAGAGCAGAGCCGTGGTGGAAGAAACGACTGAGTGGTCAAATCGGGGAAATGAGAAATGACATAGGAAAGCTTGAGTCACTACTGAATGGGACACTAAAAAACATAGACACTAAAAATAGACTGGAAATAAAGTACAAAACTAGGAGGAAAAAGCTAAATATTATCATAGAGGAACTGAAGCAACGCATTGTAGCAAAGAGTGCAAAAATCAGGCGATACGAGAACAGAGTCAGTCAGTATAAACAGAACCGCATGTTCGACAACAACCAGAAGATGCTGTTTGGACAGCTTGAGGGGAAAGAAAGAGGCAACGACTTGATCCCTGGGGCGGAGCAAACTAAAACATTCTGGAGATGAATATGGGAGCAGGATGTTAGACATAATGTCCAGGCAGGGTGGATTGAGACAGTACAGAGGGAGATCGGTGAGCAGGCACACCAACAAACTGATTTGAGTATCACAGTTGAAACTCTTAAGGGGCAGGCCAAAAAACTAACCAACTGGAAATCACCAGGCCCAGATGGTGTGCAGGGGTATTGGATTAAAAATTTAACATCCCTCCACCCGAAGCTGACGGCCATGTTCAATGACTGCTTGATGTCAGGTGAGGTACCAGAGTGGTTGACAAAAGGTACCACAGTTCTGATAATGAAAGACCGAATCAAGGGTAATGATGTTACCAACTATAGACCTATCACATGTCTGTCCGTAATGTGGAAACTGTTGACGAGCATTGTGTCTGAGGAAATCTACCATCACCTCCACACAAACAACTTGTTACCGGACGAACAGAAAGGATGCCGAAAGAAGTCACGTGGTACAAAGGACCAGTTACTTATTGATAAGATGGTAATGTGGAATTGCAGGAGGAGACACTCTGATTTTGCCATGGGTTGGATAGACTACAGAAAGGCATTTGACATGGTGCCTCATTCTTGGATCACCAAAAGCCTGGAGATCTTCAGGGTGGCAGATAACATCAGACAGTTGCTGGGCAGGAGTATGGGGTCCTGGGAGACAGAGTTGACATCAACTGGAGTATCCTTGGGAAGCGTGAAGATCAAGAGAGGTATCTTCCAGGGAGATAGCCTGTCCCCTCTGTTGTTTGTCCTTGCCCTGATGCCCCTGACCATTATGCTGCGAAAAGTGAGAGCAGGATACAAGTTGGGAAAGGGAGAGCTTACCATCAATCACCTCCTCTTCATGGACGATCTTAAGCTCTTCGGGAAAAGTGAGAAGGAGTTGGATGTGCTTGTTGACACTGTCCGTATTTTCAGCAGTGATATATGTATGCAGTTTGGTATTAGTAAATGTGGAGTCATTGTGATGAGGAGGAGTAGGTTGAGCAGAAGTAACGGGATCCAGATACCAACAGGTGAGATGATAAAGGAAATTGACTCTGAGGAAGGATACAAGTATTTGGGCGTTCTGGAGGCTGATGGCATAAAGAACAAAAAAATGAAGGAATTGTTAAGAACTGAATACATTCGGAGAGTAAGGAGCGTATTGAAGTCGCATCTGAACAGCAGAAATGCCATAAGCGCAGTAAATTCCCGAGCTGTGTCTATTATTAGGTACAGTGCGGGAATTCTGAGATGGAATGTTGCTGAACAAAAAGAAATGGATAGGAAGACTAGGAAGCTATTGACTATCTACAACATGTTCCACAAGAGGAGTGATGTCGATAGACTCTACCTAAGGAGATCTGAGGGTGGAAGAGGTCTTATCAGCATAGAGGACTGTGTTCAGGTGAAGAAAAACAACCTATACAAATACGTGACTGATAGTAAGGAGCCAATGCTCAGAACTGCACTGAAGGAGGGGACAGTAGGCCAGGGGATGTCCAAGGAGGAAATAACATCAAGGAGGAAGAGCAGCCTTAAGGGAAAATCCCTTCATATTACCTTCTTTGAGAAAACTGAATTTAGAGATCCACAGACATGGAACTGGTTGAGAAGAGGAGACCTCAAAAAGGCTACAGAAGGAATGCTAATGGCTGCGCAGGAGCAGGCCCTCAAAACGAAGTGGTTGAAGCACCATATTTACAAGGAGGAGGCTAGCCCACTGTGCAGGATCTGTGGAGAGAGAGAGGAGACTGTGGCTCACATTGTGTCCGAGTGTAAACACCTAGCCCAGACCCACTATAAGGGCTGGAGACACGATGTGATGGGCAGGGTGATCCACTGGCACCTGTGCAAAGTAAATAGTTTACCACATTCTGAGAAATGGTATGAGCATAGGCCAGAGGCGGTGATGGAGAACAATCAGGTGAAGGTGCTGTGGGATTTTAGGATACAGACGGACAAGAAACTGGAACACAATAGACCTGACCTGGTGGTTGTGGACAAAGAAAAAAGATCGTGTCTGATTGTGGATGTGGCCTGCCCGTTCGACACGAGAGTGCAAGAGAAGGAGAGGGAGAAAATTAACCGATACCAGGACCTAAAGTGGGAGGTGAAAAGGATTTGGAACTGCCATGAAGTCAAAGTGATCCCGATTGTCATAGGCGCACTGGGGACTATCTCCAAAAGTTTCTAGGGATGGTTAAAGAAAATCGGCCCCGTCACGCTTTTTGGAACGCTTCAAAAGGCATGCTTGCTTGGAACAGCAAGAACCCTCCGATACGTCCTGAATATCTGAGGCTGCAGGTAGTGGCTTGATATTCATTCCAACGGACTTTCCAGTTAACCAACATCAATGACTGAGATTCAAGGAATAACAACAATAATAATAATAATAATAATAATAATAAGAATAATAATAATAATAATAATAATAATAATAATAATAATAATAATAATAAGAAGAAGAAGAAGAAGAAGAAGAAGAAGAAGAAGAAGTAGAAGAAGCAGAAGAAGAAGAAGAAGAAGAAGAAGAAGAAGAAGAAGTGAGTGCATAAGCTATGAGATATAGTCCCCGCTGAGAATACATGTGTGCAAGTAAATAAAAGAAATCCAATCACCGGGTCACATGACTGACCACTTCCTTTCGTGCTGGTCACCATCGAGGTCTTCAGTGTTCTCAGTCCCCAAACTGATTTTTTCCTCCTCGTTAGTGTAGCACCCTTGAAGAAGGATTCCAGTGATGTGGAGTGACTGATGACGTCGACTGAGGAAAGAAGGGGTGATGACGTCGACTGAGGAAGGAAGGGGTGATTACGTCGACTGAGGAAGGAAGGGGTGATTACGTCGACTGAGGAAGGAAGGGGTGATTACGTCGACTGAGGAAGGAAGGGGTGATTACGTCGACTGAGGAAGGAAGGGGTGATGACGTCGACTGAGGAAGGAAGGGGTGATGACGTCGACTGAGGAAGGAAGGGGTGATGACGTCGACTGAGGAAGGAAGGGGTGATGACGTCGTCTGAGGAAGGAAGGGGTGATGACGTCGACTGAGGAAGGAAGGAGTGATGACGTCGACTGAGGAAGGAAGGGGTGATGACGTCGACTGAGGAAGAGCGTCTATCAAGTAGTGAAGTGGTTGGGCATATGCCGACCTACATCACTACAGGATTGTTATACATGGCCAGCGACATATCACAGTGATTGCATAACTGTTCCAATGATTGCGTAATACGTCCGAAACTTTAAGACCCTCTTCCTGCTATTTCAAGCGTTAAATTAATATATTGTACCGATTGTGTTGTTATTTTTGTTTACCTTCTACCCTTCTACACACACACTCACACACACGCGCACACGCACGCACGCACACACAAATACAGACAGAAGACCCCCCCCCCTCACATACACACACACACACACACACACACACACATATATATATATATATATATATATATATATATATATATATATATATATACGAGGTGTGTCAGAAAAGTTCCAAAACTGATGTCACAAAAGATTTATTTCAAACCCAAATTTCACACTAAGTGTTTTCTCCTTCAAAGTGATCCCCTTGGAGTCTAATGCACTTTTCCATCCTTTTCTGCCACGCTTGCATACACTCCAGCAAGGATTATTTCGGGATCCTCCGAAGTTCCGTCGTCACGGCCTTTTTGATGTCGTCCACGTCTTCAAAACGGGTTCCCTCCAGCTCGTACTCGAAGATCCATGACTCATCCCCCTGATGACTGTCTCTAGCAAGTCTTGTTCAGTTTCAAGACGCTCGAGGATGTCCTGGCACACCTGCATGCGTCGATCCTTCTGGTCATCGTTCAGCAGTTTTGGCACCATCTTCGCGCAGACTTTCCACATGTCCAAAGCTTCAGTGAGAATCTTGCAGACGCTGTCCCGATTCATGTCCAGCTCATTTGCTATCAGTCGAACAGTAAGCCGACGATCGATAAGCACCATCTGCCAGACGCGCCCAACGTTGACCTCAGTCCTGGTCGTTGGGGGCCTTCCGCTCCTGGGGTCATCTTTCACGTCCTCGGATCCTTCTTTAAAGCTCTTGCACCACTCAAAAACACGTGAGCGTGACATCGTCTCATCTCTGACAGAGTTTTTCCCAACCGTACGAGAAACTTCAAGTTTGTTCATTGCTCTGTGCTCATTGCTTGACGACCTGAAACAGAGGACATGTATATAAAATTATGAAGAAAAAAGTTTCATCGCTGCAGAGAGTTAAGATTACAGTTACATACTCCAGGGGGATTACTTTGAAGGAGAACACTCTTAATGTGAAGTTTGGGTTTTCTGACACAACTCGTATATATATATATATATATATATATATATATATATATATATATATATATATATATATATATATATATATATATGTGAAGACAAACATAGAATATTCGAAAATATTCTGTATGTTTATAATAAACATTTCGAAGACCCAATCGCTATAGAATAGAATACGTCACGTATTACAATTTGAGATTCTCGATAAAAGCAAGGGAAGTAACCTACGCGTTTCATTCTTATTAGAAATCATCGATTGGGTCTTCGAAATGTTTATTATAAACATACAGAATATTTTCGAATATTCTATGTTTGTCTTCACATATATATCGCTATTTCAGAGCATTATATCCAAATATATATATATATATATATATATATATATATACACTTTATGAAATGAACCTGAACTTTTTATTACAGAAATATAGTAAAAATGTACCTTGAAGATTACTGTTACATTCTTAAATTTAAGTTTATATTTGATCCATGCAATAGCTTTTATAGACTGCTGGTTTGCTTATATTGTGTAACTTTGTCAATGCTTGATATGTCTACTTTATGCTTAATTCCTTATGGCAGACCTTTTAATTTGCCTTTTTTATTTTTTATTTCCTCTATATCAGCCTATTTTTAATGCCTCTTGCTGCTGATTCTTAATAATATTTATATGATCGTGATGTTCATGTGATTCTTGCTTACCTCTCTTAAATGTATGTTAAAATCTATTATTTTAGCTTTCTTCCAATATATGGTATCCCGGGAATGTTCTTTAACAAAGTTATCTGTGTTCTAACATTTGATTTATATTCCAATGAAACCGGCCTTGTGCTTGGATGAAACGATCGTTAGTAATTAAATGTTATTAAACACTCTTTGATTGTTATTTGTAAAGTATTCCGGCTTTGTATTATATTTGTTATTTTACATCGAGCTACTCTCATACTGGTAATTGGATAATATTAATATTACCCATATTATTTACGTATATATATATATATATATATATATATATATATATATATATATATATATATATATATATATATATATATATAAGAGAGTATTGAAGTTTGCTTGAAGCATTGTGGAATAATAAGATTTATTATCTTTTGGTTGTTTTGGAAGCCTCAACAATGCAGATGGGTAATTCTCTGTGAAGAGAGAGATGTAAGGGAATGTAGAATGAGATGTAAAGTGTGGACAGGAACGTAGGAAAGAGTTTAAAAAATAAAAAAATAGTAACATGAGATAGTAACATGCCAACAGCAGAGGACACGTTCCATTCCTCTCCGACAGATAATCTCCCCCCCCCCCGGAAAACCCCCCCAGTTGATGGATGCGAATCCGAAATATAGGGACAATTAAATCTCTCCCAAGGTAATTGTAACTCGTGTTACTATTTTTATTTTTTAAGCTCTTTCCTACGTTCCCGTACACACTTTACATCTCATTCTACATTCCCTTATATCTCGTGTTATTTTTATTTTTACGCTCTTTCCTACGTTCCTCTACACACTATACATCACATTCTACACTCCCTTACATCTCTCTCTTTACCACCGGATCCTGTTACCCGGAGAATTACCCATCTGCAATGTTGAGGCTTCCAAAACGACCATGTATATATAGGTTCCTGAGTTGTATCTGGAGGTAACCACGGTTAAAAATGTCCTCTATACTTTATAGAAGTGACTTCTACAGGAATAGAATTTCATTTGAATAGTATATATTGTATCTTTGGACTTGTAATCGTTTTATGGACATCTGTTGGTAAATATTGATGTTATTTAATAGATTCCGAGGAGATGAAACAGCAACAGCAGCAACAACCATAATCAATAATACCATTTCAAGGAATATTCTATAGTTGTGTAGCTGAGGGGTTTGTATCGCAACCAGGCGGCTCTGTGTTCAGACCCACTGCATGACACTTTGGGTGAAGTGTTTTGCTACAGCCTCCAGTTGATCAATGCCTGGAAAGTGCAATTTGAAAAACAGTAACTGATAAAGCCATTCAATAAATTTCAATTAAATTATATGTTTATAATAGAAAGGGAAAAAATAGCGAAAATAAGGGAAAACTAGGATGGAGCAGCAAACGCATTACTCCAGTCGAGGTAGGATGTCAAATCTGTGCCCACGGACAGAATGGCGAGAATCCCTACCTTCCTCAATCGACGTAATCACCCCTTCCTTACTCAGTCGACGTCATCACCCCTTCCTTACTCATTCGATGTTATCACCCCTTCCTTCCTCAGTCGACGTCATCAACCCTTCCTTACTCAGTCGACGTCATCACCCCTTCCTTACTCAGTCGACATCATCACCCCTTCCTTACTCATTCGATGTTATCACCCCTTCCTTAGTCGACGTCATCAACCCTTCCTTACTCAGTCGACGTCATAACCCCTTCCTTACTCAGTCGACGTCATCACCTCTTCCTTACTCAGTCGACGTTATCACCCCTTCCTTCCTCAGTCGATGTTATCACGCCTTCCTTCCTCAGTCGACGTTATCACCCTTCCTTACTCAGTCGACGTAATCACCTCTTCCTTCCTCAGTCGATGTTATCACGCCTTCCTTCCTCAGTCGACGTTATCACCCTTCCTTACTCAGGCGACGTCATCACACCTTCCTTCCTCAGTTAACGTCATCAACCCTTCCTTTCTCAGTCGACGTCATCACTCCTTCCTTCCTCAGTCGACGTAATGATCCCTTCCTTCCTCAATCGACGTAATACCCCTTCCTTCCTCAGTCGACGTTACCACCCCTTCTTTCCTCAGTCAACGTTATCACGGCTTCCTTCCTCAGTCGACGTAATCAGTACTTCCTTCCTTAATCGACGCAATCACATCTTCCTTCCTCAGTCAACGTCATCACCCCTTCCTACCTCAGTCGACGTATCACCCCTTCCTCCCCCATTCAACGTCATCAACTCTTCCTTCCTCAGTCGACGTCATCACCCCTTCCTTCATCATTCTACGTTATCCACCTTCCTTCCTCAGTCGACGTAATCACCCCTTCCTTCCTCAATCGACGTAATCCCCCTAATTAGAGAAAAACGTAATCCCTCTAATTAGAGAAAAACACAATGGAAAACATCCAGCAAATAGCTAACACCATCCACCAGAGTATTAGAGTTACTACAGACTACCCAAACAAACACCCCAACCATCGATTACCTGTACTAGACACAGAACTCTGGTTAGATACCATCAATAACAAAAGCCAAATCCTCCATTCCCATTATACCAAACCCATGACTTCCAAATACCTGATCCACCGAAACTCAGCTGTTTCGGACCATACCAAAATCAACATACTGATTGCGGATTTGGTACGGGTGATGAGAAACGTGTCCCGCATGTGCAACCTTGAAGAACTAGAGAGACACATACAACACTTCATCCACCGTATGCAGTTCTCTGGTTACAATCAGAGAGATAAAATCAGAGTATATAGAGGAGCCAGAACCAAATGGGGAAAAATGGTAAATAACGACACAAATGGGACCTGCCTCTTGTATAGGAGCAAATTTTGGAATAGAATAGAAAGAACCAGGAATAAGGCTAATAGAATAAACTCATGGTATGATAGCAATAAATCCCAGAGTGTAATGTTCATCGATACAACCCCTAGAGGTGAATTAGCTTACAAGTTTAGAAGGGCCCTAGATAAACATAAACTCAATATTAAGATAGTAGAAAGACCAGGTACCTCCATAAAAACACTTATTAGCAATACATACCCTTTTCAAAGACCTCCCTGTATAGATAAGAAATGTATAATCTGTAAATTAAGCCCCCATATTAACTGTAAAACTAGAAATGTAGTATATAGCATAAAATGTACTGAAGGACAATGTAGAGATAACAATATAGTGTACATAGGTGAGACAGCTCGTAGTATAGGGGAACGGATAAATGAACACTGGCGAGACCTTCAAGATATTAAAGAATCATCTGTACTCTACCAACATGCTAAAATAGAACATAAGGGTAAATTAGAGAACATAGAAATAAAAATAGAATCTACACACAGAAAAGACGCAATGTTTAGACAAATCACAGAGGCAATAAACATAAATGATCTCCAACCAAAATTAAATAGAAAACATGAATGGAACAACAACATCACAACTTACAATTAAGGACAAAATGAAAACACACACGCACATAGAAGAAACAACCAACCAGTAACATGTAAATAAACAAATAAATAAACGAATATAAACACACAAAGACACCCGGATGTAACACATGCGCAAACTAAGCACACAACACACACACAAACAAGATGGCGTAGGACAGAACAAAGGAGTGGCACAAAAACAAAGAAAATAATCCCCAGTCACTGAAGAGGTCACATAATGTGTGACGAAAGAACTTTGACAATATATAAACAATCATCTGGTTGTGGAACCAACCAACCAACCAACCAGAAATTTATAAATTCCTAAATTGATAAATTTATTATAATAAATTGGAGTGAAAGCAACTGGTGCGTATGTTTCTTATTGGCAACATGACCCTCCCAAAGTATAACAATATCGGTTTCAACACACGTTTTCAGATAAAGAATCTTGATAAATAAATTCAGAAACGAAATATATATATATATATATATATATATATATATATATATATATATATATATATATATATATATATATATATATATATATATAAGTATGTATACGTACATACATATATGTATACAGACGTACGAAGTATGTATATATATATATACATACATGCACACATATATATATGTACGTATGGATTCACCGAACATTTATTATAATGCTCGGTGTGTTTGTAAACAAACATCCCGTATTAAGCCGTACAGTGTTTAGCAAGCATCGTTGCTCATTGGTTCAACACTGACAAAGGAACGCTGTACTAGTTTCAAGCTTATTAGATATCGTACTTATCATACTTAAGTAACAGCCGTACTAAGAGTGAGAAATGAAATCTCGTTTCATTTTTCCGTTTATCGTTTATCGTTTATCGTTTATCGTTTATCGTTTACCGATTAACTCACTCGATATGCAAATTAGGCTGCTCAGCCGTTAATATGCATAACAAAGTATATACTTTCAGACGTTCAATCATCTGGCTGGCAGGTATACGTAGTTTGGAGGGGTGTGATGTGGTTAGATCTACTGGGGCATAGTGGGGTATGGGGTGGAGTAATGTGGTGGGATGTGGGTTAGTGCGGTGTTTGGTGAGGTAGGGTCTGGGGGGTGGGATGGGGTGAAGTTACTGACCTTATAATTTTTCTCTTTATATTCCTTTCTCTTTAATCGTGTCTTAGTCTGAATTAATTACCTATTAGATGAATAATCAGAGTTATCCCCCTTTCATTCACCTCATAAGTACGACGTCATTTCTTTAACAAATAAATCATCATCAATTAATGTACACAGAGATCACATAAGTACAACGTTATTTCTGTAACAACTAAGACGTCATCAATTGATGTACACAGAGTTTAGTGGCACTAAATAAAGCAAAATGCTCTAAGCCAGTATTATTTTAATTTAATTTTAGTGGTATGTAGACTGTATTTGTATTTTTATCTTTATTTTTGTATCTATTCCATTTCATCTCTGATTATATATTTGTTTTTTACCATATTTAGAAAACATGCTAAGATATTTAGGGTATTTAACAACTTGTACACGAGTGTTGATTTCCGTTTGTTTTGTTTAGACTCGTTGGCTGTGCTGATCGTTTTTGCTGCGACCTGAAGTTCTATTCACATGTTGGTGACAGAATCGTGTGTGCAGAATTGGCTTGAAATGATTCTTGAACAATTTTTTAATGTTGACCTGTGATTTTCTGCATGGAGTGGTTGTTTATTGTAGTAATCCAGCATGGATTTTCTTGAGTTATGATGTAATTGTTACGCTTAATATACTACTACGTATATTTTTAACCCGGGAGCATATATGTGTATATATATATATATATATATATATATATATATATATATATATGTGTGTGTGTGTGTATATATGTATATATATATAATATATTAGATATGTAAACAATTAGTCCTGCTTGTATTGCTAATTGTGCATGAATATTAACTTTGCCAATTATTTTATAACAACTAATATATCGACACTGCTTAAATTCTATCACACACTAACCTAAACCTGCTTATGCATGGCTTCTTTTTATGCCTCGAATGTATTTACTTGTTTCACTCAGCAATACCATATATTAACCACATTTACTTGAGTGAGGCCTGTGCCTTTGTGATACCTTTCTATATACTTGTGAACACCAATTGGCTACCTGGTTCGGGTTCCTACTGAAATACCTTGTGTATGTATAGTATGATGGTCATTCGAATTACTGTGGTCCTTTGTGATGCCAAAAAGATCTCTTCACGCCTGTATATAGACTACTGACATTCTACTCGCTTGTGTTGCTAGCAACTGCACTTGTAATAACTTGCTTTCTCTAAGAGCTCATAACATATCACTTTTTCTCAAATTATTAAATATTTTTAATTCTTTTTAATTTAATTTTATCTTATTATTATATTATTTTATTATTTTATTATCATTTATTATTATTTTATTATATTTTTTTATATTAATTTATTGTATTTTAATTTATTTTTAGTATATTTTTTATTTAATTATTTTACTTTATTTTATTTTTTTTCATTTTATTTTATTATATTATCTCTATTATTATTTTTTATCTTTATTTTTATATTTTTTATTACTTTAATATAACATTTACTTTAACATTTACCTTTATTTCTTTATGTATTGTTTTATGTATTTTTATGTATTTTTATGTATTTTTATGTATTTCTTATGTATTTTTATGTATTTCTTATGTATTTTTATGCATTTTTATGTATTTATTATGTACTTTTTAATGCTTTCATACATTTTGATTTTACATTCTACATTTTTGAGTGCCGTCTACTGTGTCTTCATCTTGTTAAATCCAATTGTACCTTGGTATTTTACAGTGATGCTTATTAACCACAGCATGAACCTCTTTGTTAGCCATCTCCAATCCCCATATTATTTTTTCTGCTTGTTCGTATGACTAAGTTATTGTGGAGCTTATACTCAACACGGTATTTGTTGAGCTCTGATGATTCCTGCCTAAAGGTGAGGATGAAACCTTGTTAGTCAATAAAGACTGTTTGAGTATGTAAGCGTTCTTTGGTTTCTTTTGCATATTACGGCTCTTTCTATGTACATTGAGCTAACACAATACTGCAATACTGCAATACAGTGAGTAGGTGATTATGCACATACGCTCCGAACTTTATGTAAATATATATATATATATATATATATATATATAAATATATATATATATATATATATATATATATATATATATATATAAATATATATATATATATATATATATATTTATTTAATATATGTTTAAAATATATATTTAATTATATATTTAATTATATATTTAAAAGTGAATGTGTGTTTGCGTGTATGTTTACTATTTGTTTATGTCCCAGTAATCAAGCATTTCGACAAATAAGGAACAATAAAATAAATACCAGATATGAAAATAGTTCTGGGGTCGACATATTCATCTAAAAAGACTTGAATGATCTACCACACCAAAATAGCTTTACAATAGAAACATATATGATGGTATGTATCTCTATTTAAAAGTCTAAAGTGTGTCTTAAGCCAGTGCTTTTCCCGGTTTCATGTCGTGAAGCGACAGAGAGTACAAGTCTCCATCCTTGCAGGGTTGAACCCCCAGTTATTGCTGGTAATCATTTTCAGCTAAGTATACTGGAGCTATGCGAAATGAAGTGCTTGCTCTAGAACACACACACACACACACATATATATATATATGGAGTGTAACTTGGAGTTACTGCAGGTTCACCCGGGTGAGCACTCGATGTTTAGGTTCAATTCTGTGTTGAGGTGTAAAGCTATATAGAGTGTAATATATTGAAAGGATAACAAGGACGATTGGTTACTCCTGATAAGATCGATACAGATCGAACCTTGAGCTGATCAGTGGCGAAACGCGCGTCACCTATCAATAAATGTAATGAAGGAGTAACCAATCGTCCTTGTTATCTTTTCAAATGTATATATATATATATATTGATATATATATATAAATTCTGCGAGAATCGTATTTCGGCGGGTGTATATATATATATATATATATATATATATATATATATATACATGTCTAAATGTGTGTGTATTTCTGTGCGTGTATTTATACTTGGTGACTTGTGTGTATGAATATATATACATATATATACAAGTGTGTGTATGTGTGTGTATTTATACTTGTAATTTTGTGTGCATGAATATATACAAATAAATATAATATACACACATATATGCACACGTATGGGTATATGTGTGTATTAATATATATAAACATATAAAATATACATATATATGCTCACATATATACATATATGCGTGTCTCCATGTGTGTATGCTTCTACACAAGTTGATATATAAATATAAACAATATATACACGCACACATACACATATGTATGTGCGTGTGTGCGTGCATGTGCGTGCCTGTATGTGCATGCATGTGCATGCCTATGTGTACGTGTGCGTGCGTGTGTGTGCTTGTAAGTGCGTGTAAGTGTAATTTCGTGTGTGTGTATTTACGAGCGTGTATGTGTTTACGAGCGTGTATGTGCGTGTAAATGCATGTGCGTGTATGTGCGTGTGCGGATATGTGCGTGTATGTGCGCGTGTGTATCTAATCACGGGCACACAACATATACGCATGCATATGTTAATAGAAAGAGCCAAAGAGAAGCCTCATGTGGATATGTGAAAGAAAAGATTTAGAAGTGAGCCAGACACACAGACAAAGGGAAGACATTGTTAGCGATATATTACATCGAAAGACAACTAGGAAGAAAAACTTGCTGTGCATGACAAGGGAGGTAAATCACGCGTGCCTAATTCCAACTACGGTTTCCATATGATTTCTACGTATATCTTCATTTCACTTTATTTTTGTTAATGTTGAAATAAATAAATAAATTTATATATATATAAATATATATATATATATATATATATAACAAAGAAAGTGTGGTAAGATACCAGGCGGACATTAACGCACCAAAGTACTCGATACTTAGTGTAGTAGAGTGAGCAATAGGAAAAGAGTCAGAACCCCGCCGGCTGAACTCCGGCCGTTTCAACAGCTAGATCCGAACGGATCTGACTGTTGAAATGGCCGGACTCAGCCATCGGGGTCCTGACTCTTTTCCTATATACATATAATTTTCATATATTAGAATCTTATTTCTCGCCCTAGCACACCTGATACATAAATGTAAGTATGCATACGTACACACCACATACACACACACACACACACACACACACACACACACACACACACATATTTGTGCCTGGAAAAATTACAACAAATGCCCTCTTCTTAGTGAGACAACTACAAGAGAGGTTCTTAGAGAAGAATAAGCCACTATATTTAGCTTTTGATGACCTTGGGAAGGCCTTTGATAGAGTACCCCGATCTGTCATCTGGTGGTCCCTAAGGAAACTAGGTGTAGAGGAATGGCTTGTAAGTACAGTGCAAACTTTGTACAGAGGATCTGTTAGTAAAGTGAGAATAGTAATGGAGTTTAGTGAGGAATTCCAGATACAAGTAGGAGTGCATTAACGTTCGGTCCTCAGCCCGCTCTTGTTCATTATAGTCCTCCAAGCCATGACAGAGGAGTTTAAGACTGGCTGTCCATGGGAGCTTCTCTATGCTGACGATCTGGTTCTTATAGCAGAATCAGTAGAGGAGCTAGAGAATGAATTCTGGCTATGGAAACAGCAGTTGGAATCAAGAGGACTGAGAGTGAACCTAGCTAAGACTAAAGTGTTGATAAGTAGAAAAGAAGACAAAACTCTGATTCCACCAGGGAAATGGTCATGTTCAATATGTAGAAAAGGAGTTGGAATAAACTCTATAGAATGTACACAATGCAGATCTTGGGTACACAAGAGGTGTAGTGGGATAACAGGCAAACTAACAGGAAGGGAAAACTTCATATGTAGATGTTCAGGGAAAATTGATAGTAGAAGTGTCAGTGATAGGCACATTTTTCAAATGCAGGTAGTATCTATAGAGGTGGTTGATAGCTTCCGATACCTAACTGATCAGATTAACAAGGGAGGAGGATGCTCCGACGCTATAGTATCTAGAATAAGGACGGGTTGGAGGAAGTTTAAGATACCTGTGTGAGATCCTCGATGGATCCAGTTAGTGAGACATGGGCAGCAACTGTGGGGGATATGTGAAGGATGGAGAGAAAGGAAGCAAGCATGCTCCGATGGATGTGCGATGTCAATGTGTGTGAACGACCACGCATGGATGAGTTGACAGTGAAACTGTGTATAAGAGGGATAAACTCTAGTGTGCAGGAGAGAAGACTACGTTGGTATGGCCATGTCATGCGTATGGAAGAAGACCGCTGGGTAAAGAAATCCCAGTGGAAGTAAGACACAGTAGAAGAAGACCACGAAAAACATGGGCAGAGGTGGTGAGAGCTGACCTCAGGTCGCTTAAGCTCACAGAGGAGATGACAAAGGACCGTGATGAATGGAGAGAATCTGTGCTGAAGAGGACCCGCCCCAGCCTTGCAAGCAGGGGAAAATGGACATAAAATGATGATGATATATATACACATACATACATGTACGTATGGGTTATATCGAGCATTAATTATAATATATGATTCGCTTGTAAACAAACGGCCTCATTTGAAGCTGTGCCGTGCCGATGACCAATCAACTCTGGCATTGAGGAACAATCATGTTTCTGGGTCATTATCCTTCATCAGGACTGCCAATCTGTTGAACAGTTGAAA
>OZ024744.1:28682607-28772607 GCA_964016885.1 Eledone cirrhosa
TATATATATATTTCGTTTCTGAATTTGTTTAGCAAGATTCTTTATCTGAAAACCGATATTGTTATACTTTGGGAGGGTCATGTTGCCAATAAGAAACACACGCACCAGTTGCTTTCACTTCAATTTATTATAAATTAAATTTATAAATTTAGGAATTTATAAATTTCCGGTTGGTTGGTTCCGCAACCAGACGATTGCTCATATATTGTCAAAGTTCTTTCGTCACACATTCTATGTCCTCTTCAGTGACTGGGGATTATTTTCTTTGTTTTTGTGCCTCTCCTTTGTTCTGTCCTACGCCATCTTGTTTTTTAGTTTGTTGTGTGCTTAGTTTGCGCATGTGTTACATCCGGGTGTCTATGTGTGTTTATATTTGTTTATTTATTTGTTTATTTACATGTTATTGGTTGGCTGTTTGTTCTATGTGTGTGTGTGTTTTCATTTTGTCCTTAATTGTAAGTTGTGATGTTGCTGTTCCATTCATGTTTTCTATTTAATTTTGGTTGGAGTTCATTTATGTTTATTGCCTCTGTGATTTGTCTAAACATTGCGTCTTTTCTGTGTGTAGATTCTATTTTTTATTTCTATGTTCTCTAATTTACCCTTATGTTCTATTTTAGCATGTTGGTGGAGTACAGATGATTCTTTACTATCCTGAAGCTCTCGCCAGTGTTCATTTATCCGTTCCCCTATACTACGAGCTGTCTCACCTATTTACACTTATCTCTACATTGTCCTTCAGTACATCTTATGCTATATACTACATTTCTAGTTTTACAGTTAATATGGGGGCTTAGTTTACAGATTATACATTTCTTATCTATACATGGAGGTCTTTGAAAAGGGTATGTATTGCTAATAAGTGTTTTTATGGAGGTACATGTTCTTTCTACTATCTTAATATTGAGTTTATGTTTATCTAGGGCCTTTCTAAATTTGTAAGCTAATTCACCTCTAGTGGTTGTATCGATGAACATTACACTCTGGTATGTATTGCTATCATACCATAAGTTTATTCTATTAGCCTTATTCCTAGTTCGTTCTATTCTATTCCAAAATTTGCTCCTGTACAAGGGGCAGGTCCCATTTGTAACCTTATTTACCATTTTTTACCATTTGGTTCTTGCTCCTCTATATACTCTGATTTTTTCTCTCTGATTGTAACCAGAGAACTGCATATGGTGGATGAAGTGTTGTATGTGTCTCTCTAGTTCTTTTGTGTTGCACCTGCGGGACACGTTTCTCATCACCCGTTCAACATCCGCAATCAGTATATTGATTTTGGTATGGTCCGAAACAGCTGAGTTTCGGTGGATCAGAGATTTGGAAGTTATGGGTTTGGCATAATGGTAATGGAGGATTTGTTTTTTGTTATTAATGATATATAACCAGAGCTCTGTGTCTAGTACAGGTAATCGATGGTTGGGGTGTTTGCTTGGGTAGTCTATAGTAACTCTAATACTCTGGTGGATGGAGTTAGCTATTTGCTGGATGCTTTCCATTGTGTTTTTCTCTACTTCCTGACTGTTCTCTAGTGGGGGTGTTTTTACTACGATATTTATATCATCAACGTAGCGGGAGTACATTATCAGGGTTATGAGGTTTCTGTCTTCTAATTGTTCTTTAAGTTTAAATTTAAGTCTATTGTCCCACCATACCATGAATAGGTTAGCTATGTCACCTGCAATGCTAACACCAATGGTTGCTCCCTCCTCTTGGGCATATGTTTTTCCATTAAATTTGAAAATATGTTCCTTAAGGGTTAATTTCATACTGGCCCCCACCGCATGTGCAATCATTTTCTTTAGTTCATCGTGGTTTTCGGGTGTCCGTATGGCTCTGGTCCACCCGTTCCATCTATCTGTGTGGGTATTCTTGGCCATTGAGGTAATGGTAGGTGGTCTGCCTCTTGCTGGTCTTGTAGGGCACAGGTTGCTAAGGTCATATGTATCTAGATAATCATTACTATAGATAAGTTTAAGTAGGAGTCCCAGCTCACTGGTATCAATCCCACGGAATTCAACATTGCTCTCACTGATCATTTCTACGCATTTCTCCACAGCAAAATCCACGTCAATAGATGGATATAGGTACACAACATCCATACTACCTATTATGCAGTTTGTTAGGTCCCTAGATCGGTTACTTTCGCTGATTCTGCTGAGGAGGTCCTCCGTGCTGTCACATATATCTGGGGACATTTCAATGATGGGGCGTATGATCAGGGAGAGGAAGTAGGAAAGTCTGTAGTTACTAGCAATGTTAGCTCCAGAGACTGGCCGTATTGGTGGTCCTGTGACAGGGTCACTGCTCGTTTTATGGTCTTTTCGAAGCCCATACAACGCTGGCACGTCATTGTTCCAGGCCTGGAAGTGGTTGGCAGTCCTTTTGTTGGGCTGCATTTTATTTGTCCACATCATCATATGGGCATTGAGGGTGTTTTCCCTATCCTCATGCTCTTGTGGTGTTACTTCTCTTGTGTTACTGATAGGGGGTTACATTGCCTGGATGTAGTTTGACAGACTGTCAACCGACATTCTGCCAGACTTGTCTGTTGGAAAGCATGCAATCTCTCCATTACGCGCAAGTGCTGCGTGAGCTTACGCAAGCCATTTGCAGATTTTTCTCCCAGTTGCTGGCCCTCCATTCTATTTTGCTTCTTGCTATACTGTTCTATACCGTTGGCGTGGACTCGTCGTAGGTCGAAGGACATATCGGAAGGATTATAAAAGTTAGAGTTCCAGGCTGCTGCTTTATGTGTACTATTGCTACTGTTATTGTTAGTTGTGTTGTTTCTATTTCTATTTCCATCAACAGCCTCATGGTTGGTTCTATGTCTCCCATTATTACTCCTGTCTCTTTCCTCTGGCTCATTGTTATTATCTACTCTATTTTGTGTGTCTGTGTGTTCGTCCTGGTTATGTTCTCTGTCAGTATCGATAGTCTCCCTTCTCCTTTCAATCCTATTACCTTCCCTTATTTCTGTGTTACTGTCCTTACCTGTTTTCTGTGTCTGTGTGTTTGTTAAGATTGTGGTGGTGGTGAGAGGCATAGAATGTGTGTGTGTTGTTGTTGTTGTTGTTGATGTGTGTTGTTATTGATGTGTGTTGTTGTTGTTGTCTCCGCGAATGTTATTATTGTTGTTAGTGTCTGCGTGTATGTTGTTGTTTCTGAGTATGTTATTATTGTTGATGCGTGTGTTGTTGTTATCGTTGTTTGTGTCTGTGTGCCTGTTGTTGTTGGGATGTGTGTTGTATGTGTGTGTGTGTGTGTGTGTGTGTACGTATGTTGTTACTTTTGTTTTGGGTTTTGTTTTTGAGGCTCCAAAATATATATATACAATATATATATATATATATATATATATATATATATATATATATATATATATATATATATATATATATATATATATATATATATATATATAAATTATTTACCCTGATAGTGGGGTTAAGAACCCTCGGAGAAATGGAAAAAGATGATATTGTCTTACGTCAATACTCATCTTTTTCCATTTCTCCGAGGTTTCTTAAACCCACTATCAGGCTAAATAATTTATATAATATCTTTTGTCAAAATACGGCGATAGCTTACATTTCTAATAATTTCAAACCCACACGCTGTTTCGAAAATATTCTTACTTGATATATATATATATGTATATATATATATATATATATATATATATATATATATATATATATATATATATATATATATATATATATATATATATATATATATATAAATATATATATATATATCCATGGACGAGTTCTCTCCAGCGGTCTCTGTCCCTCATTATCGCTGCCATGTCCTGCGTCTCCAACAGACCAGTGCCTGTCCTTAGGGCATCAACATACGTTAACCTTGGTCTTCCACTTCCAGTGTGTCCATGTTGGGGCTCCCACAGGATCACTGAGTGCAATGTCTACTCCGGGTGTCGGTGAGCATGTCCAGCTAACTTCAGTCTCCTCTGTGTCACTTTTGAGCTGTCTTTGGGAGGCTCCCATACAGCTCTGAGTTGTTCATCCTCAGTGTATACTGATTAACGTTCAGAGCCATCCTCAGCATTCTCGTGTAGCACCCATCCACCATCTGAGTAAGTTTCTTGGT
The DNA here is from genome assembly GCA_964016885.1 of Eledone cirrhosa. Taxonomy (NCBI): domain Eukaryota; kingdom Metazoa; phylum Mollusca; class Cephalopoda; order Octopoda; family Eledonidae; genus Eledone; species Eledone cirrhosa. The sequence goes on from OZ024744.1 coordinate 28,686,727, forward strand.
CAGTGTCCAAGTCTCAGACCCGTACAGCAGCACAGACTCCACTACAGCAATGAAGAGGCGGAATTTCATGTCTTATATATATATATCTCTGTTTGTTTACATGTCTCGCTCGCTTCACCCTATTTTACGTGTCCCAATAACTTTCTTTAGTTATTGCTCGCACCAACCAGAGGTATATGATCTTTAATGCGAAGAAATACCAATGACGGTTGGAAGATCACTGCTGAAGGACTAATTTTATTCATATGTACCCCATTTACAACAACGCAGCACGCCATTTTTCATATACACACACACACACACACATACACACACACACACATACACACACACATACACACACACACACACACACACACACACATACACACACACACACACACACACACACACACACACACACACACACACACACAGAGACACACACACACACACACACACATATATATATATATATATAGTAATAATAATAAATTTGGAGACTAAAACCCAAAGAGGGCTCGATAAGGATAAATATATATCAAATATATATGAACCGTAGAGCAAATATTTATTAAAATAACAGATTAAAGTTTAACCAAAGAATCGCTGCTTTCAGCCTTAACGGGATCTTCTGAAACTAACAAAGTCAATCTGTGAGCGCAGAAGGGAATATTTAAAAAAACGTTGCAACCGGAGTATATCTATAATTTATAATAAACGAAGCCAGATTTTACATATTTGACTTAATTATTTTACATTACTCCGGAGTAAACAAACCAACCTGCGTATTTCGTCGAGTGCTCCAATCTGCATACTGAGATGTCGATAAACAACCAACATATACTAAAAAAAACAACTATATATATATATCGGATAGTACGATCTATACGTGGATATTTTACGTCTTGATGTGGTAGCTAAGTATATGTTTTGTTTATACCATTACTTATTTGCATAGGTAAGTATATATTACCTGTATGTTTTGTGAAGGTATGTATACTTTCTCGTACGTATATTTGATTGTATATGTTATGGCGTATCATTTTATATATTCTGGTACATATGGTTTGGTTATGTGTATACGGGAGTTTTGCGTCTGTGTGAGTATGCAGGTTCGTACGTATGTAGGGTGTGTGTATATGTGTACTTCATGTTTTGGTTGACTTACGTCTCCGAACATTTGTGTATTTACATGTAGGTATGTATGTGCGCTTGTTATATACGTATTTATTTATTTATATACGTTTATTTAATTATTTATTTATTTGTATACACGCACACACACACACACACACATATTTATATGTGCGTGGTTTTGTATACCTATGGTAAGTGTTTTCGCGTATGCTTGTGTATGTACGTATTTGTATGTGTGTATGTATTTATTTAATTTCTATTACCTCTGTATTGTATTTATTTACTTTATTCTTAACTCTGAAGGGGAGATTCATTCAGTCTCGCTTTCACCCTTAACGGGATCTTCTGAAACTAACAAAGTCAATCTGTGAGCGCAGAAGTGAATATTTCAAAAAACGTTGCAACCGGAGTATATCTATAATTTATAATAAACGAAGCCAGACTTTACAATTTTAGTCTACGACTTCTGCTATACCATTTACGTGGTTTTGTCTTTGCGTGTAATTGTTCTCCACGCTCCACATATGACGTTTATTTCGTTCATTGCCAGAGAACGTCTCTATGCACCACCTAAGAGAACATTAGTCTACGACCTCTTTTATACCATAAACGTGGTTCTGTCTTTGCGCGTAATTGTTTTTCACCGCTCCTATTAATGACGTATTATATTCGTTTTTTCCCGTTCTTTGCCAGGCAACGTTTCCACGAACCAAAGTATCGTCTTCCTGTCTTCCTCCGGCTGCAACGTTTTTTGAAATATCCACTTCTGCGTTTACAGATTGACTTTGTTAGTTTCAGAAGATCCCGTTAAGGGTGAAAGTAGCGATTCTTTGCTTAAACTTTAATCTGTTATTTTAATAAATATTTGCTCTACGGTTCTTATATATTTGATATATATTTATCCTTATCGAGCCCTCTTTGGATTTTAGTCTTCAAATTTATTATTATTATTATATATATATATATATATATATATATATATATATATATATATATATATATATATATATATATATATATATATATATATATATATATATTTATACTTAGGGAGATTCATGTTGCCAATAAAGACTTCAAAAAGGGAAATAAGTCCCTTGCAGTGAACTACCGTCCGATCTCACTCACCTCTCATATTATCAAGGTATTTGAGAGGGTGGTGAGATCACGAATAACCCACTTTCTTGAAAGCAACGGCCTGCTGAACACCAACCAACATGGATTCCGTAATGGAAGGGACTGCCTAACGCAGCTCCTGCATCACTTTGACGATATTTTGAGAGCCTTGGGAGAGGGCTCCAACACTGATCTCATCTACCTTGATTTCAGCAAGGCCTTCGACGGGGTTGATCATAAGATTCTATTGAAAAAACTATCCAATGTTGGTGTCTCTGGAAGGTTTCTACAGTGGATCAAATGTTTCTGACAGGCAGAACCCAGCATGTTGTAGTCGAAGGAGTAAAATCAAGCCCTGCCAAAGTCAGCAATGGCGTCCCACAAGGCACTGTGTTGGGCCCACTTCTTTTCATCATTTACATTAATGACATTACTGACATCATCAAACACAGCAACATCAGAATCTTCGCAGATGATTCCAAGCTACAAAGGGTCATCAATGAGGTGGGTGACCGGACTTGCCTTCAGTCAGACCTACTGGCTGGTATCCAATGGGCAGCGATGAATAATATGCTGTTGAATTTTGATAAATTTGAACTAATCCACTTTGGAAAAAAGCATGCTCTGAAACTACCATACTCACTTCCTTCGGGTGAAACTCTGGTGGCTTCCATTAACATCAGAGACCTGGGAGTAATTGTGGACAACAATATAAGCTGGGCCACTCATATAAACAGCAAAGTTGATATGTCCCGCAGAATGTGTTACTGGATTCTTAGAACTTTCCAGTCGAGAGATATCCACACTGTTGTCTTTCTCTTCTCCACTTTTGCCCTACCCCACCTTGAATACTGTTGTCCACTGTGGTCACCACACACGAAACAAAGTATCATGAAAGTTGAAGCACCCCAAAGGTCAATTACAAAAAAGATAGTTGGCATGACAGGCCTTGACTATTGGGATCGATTAGAAAAGCTCAAACTTTATTCTCTCCAACGTCGCCGTGAGCGCTATATCATCTGTATGATGTGGAAAATATTCCATCAGCTTAGCCTAAATGATGTTGGCATCACCTTTAGTGTACACCCAAGGCTTGGGCCCCGTGTTATCCGCCCGCGACAAAAATCCCACTCGCATCACATAACAACAATACGGTACAATTATTTCACTTCAATTGACCCTGCACTCTTTAACATTACACCAAGACAGACCCCATCAAGTTCAAGAAGTCTTTGGATAAATTCCTTCAAGAAATCCCAGATAAGCCTCCTACACCCGGATATGCCTCCGTAAACAATAACTCTCTGCTCGAGTGGGCCATGGTGCCCAAACACTGATTTGTAAGTCTTCGCCAGGTGGTGCTATTAAGTTAGACATGGCCTGGGCCAATACTGGCCGACACCTATCAAAGTTATCAAAGTTATATATATATATATATATATATATATATATATATATATATATATATATATATATACACATATGCGTGTGTGTGTGTGTGTGTGTATTTATATATAATTGTTTCTACTTTTGGCACAAGGCCATCAATTACCCAGCACATTACTGGTACTTTATTTTATCGACCGCGTAAGGATGAAAGGCAAAGTTAACCCCGGTGGGATTTGAACTCAGATAATAAAGGGCCGTAACTCTATGCTGCAAAGCATGGCATCAGACCTTCTACCGATACTGCCAATCCACCGCCCTTGTCTATATATAATAATGAGATTCACAAATATACATATATATATGCCAATATATTTTTTTCACATGAATACGTGTGTGTGTGTGGTGTCACCTTTAACCAGTTTTGTTCGATGATCGAAAGAGCTAAAATAATCAAAATAATTGTGATAACTCGATAATAATCAGAGCTATTTATCAAATTACAAAATAATAGGAAATAATAGACGAAAATATACCTATTTTGTCTTCAAAGTCCTGCCGCGTAGTTTCGCTAATCCATATGTAACATTGTGCTTTATAGAAATGCACCATCATTGTGAGGTAAATCAGCTTTTCAAGCAACACCTCAGAGAAAAGGACATCGGCGCAACATCCACGACCTTTAAATCGCGAATGTATAACCACACGAACTCTTTAAAGGACCGGAGTAAGAGGCACTCCACTAGGCTGGCGGACCTGGTGTGGGACTTGAAAGACAAAGGCACCCCGTATGCCCTTGACTAGAGTATAGTTTGGCACGCGAATGTATACTCGGCTGGAAACAGAAAGTGTAGCTATGCCTGTACGAGGCCATTGAGATAGTCAGACTGAAGGATGATGCGGTCAACCTGAAATCGGAAATAATCATGACACTCTCCGCATGGAATTCACAGGGAAGCCCAGGCTAAAGGCCCGCGGCGGAGCGTGCGCCGACCAGAGGGGCGAAACGGGTTCAAGGGATCAGACACCATACCCTGATGACTATACATGCCCCTTGGGGTAAACCGGAATAACCCGGGATGCATACCCGACACTGCACGTCACTCTAGGCAAGAACATCGCCTGAGCCAGGAGAGGTTGATTCGGTTTCCACTGACTTTGAGTCAAATGCATTACACCTATAGGACAATATACTTCAACTACCGGTCCATGCACTGCCGGTCCACGCACCCCATACATGTCTATCTTTTCAATAGAGAGTCCATACTCTCAACGTATTCCATCTTGTAACACATATATTTTCTGTATATCTCATACTTCTCCTGTGTACTATCTCACACGCATACACGTTCCTCTTTCTTTTTTATATGTATATACACGTATGTGTATATTTAGATGTATATATATATGTATATATATGTATGTGTATATATGTATGTGTATATATGTATGTGTATGTGCATGCTTATAAGAAGATGCATCATTTCATGTATGACCCATTGTGTATCTTTATATGACTTTGTGTATATCCTATTTGTGTGTATATATATATATATATGTGTGTGTGTGTGTGTGTGTGTGTGTGTGTGTGTGTGTGTGTGTGTGTGTGTGTGTGTGTGTGTGTGTGTGTGTGTGTTTGCGAGCGAGTCTGTATCTGTGCCTGTATATATGGACGCGTGTGTGTATGTGCGTGTGCATGGGTGGAAAAGGGAACAAAAGGGGGGAGGGGTGTCTATGTATATGTCTGTATGTGTTTGTGTATACGAGTATATATACGTGTATGCATGTGTGTGCGCCTGTGTGTGTGTGTGTGTGTGTGTTGATGTATATGGGCATGTAGGCAGGCGTCTGTGTATGCGTATGTCTATAGTTTTATATGTTCTCCTTAAGTGTGTGTGTGTATAGCGGGTGTCTATGCGTACGGATGGTGTTACCTATGTGATTGTGTGCGCGTGTGTGTGTATATGTGTGTGTGAGTGCGCGCGTGGACGTGTGAACTTCCCAACCCAGTAGTAATTCATGGAAGTGTGGCAGAAACGCGGCAGCTGATCATGGTCAGTCGAATTGACCTGTTGGTCAGTATTACGATGACGTAGAAAAACAACAGCCAATAACAGGACGCGCGAAGAGGATGTTTTTGACGCTAACACCCCAGTGAGAGAATTTGCTCCGAAATCATTAGACGTGTCCGTCGAACCTGCGGATCCAGCATCAGGCAGATCCACACAATGATCGTGTCTCGAGCTATCCGCCGGCGAAACAATTGTAACACACAATAAATTGAGTTCAGATGCATCACTGATTTTTCATTTTATATTATATCATACTGTCTATGGGAGCATCTTAGCTACCATCAGACACACACACACACACACACACACACGCACACACACACACACACACACACACACACACACACACACACACACACACACACACACACACACACACACACACACACACACACACACACACACACACACACACACACACACACACACACACACACACACATATATATATATATATATATATATGTATGTATGTATCTAAAGTATAATAAAGGAAGGTCTGTGGGACTGCGTACGGTTTATTTTTTTTATGCCGTTAGTAAAATAAGTTGGATTACTTTGAATAAATAATGAATGAATATTACATAATTTATCTACTAAATTTCGTAAACAAAAATAATTTCGTAAAAATAAATAATTTCAAATTGACTTCTTTTCAAAGTTGCACTTCCGGTATATCGTTGCCAACACCACCACTTCAACTACCATATATATCGAAAGAGAGAGTGTGTGATGTCAACACTTCCAGTGGCGATCACTTAAATAAACATACTAATTTTCTGTCACTAATTTTCTCCTAATGCAGTTTATATATAATATCGTCTTTTTTAATCTATCATGGATTACGTTACTGATTACATAAGACAGTGTAACGCAGTATTCGTTCAATTTCTGTGTATATTGCCAATTACGATTTTATTTGATGTATCATATCTACATGTATATATACTTGCGTATAATATCAATATACACACTACACATGCTAGCAGAAAACCACCCGAAGTTTTTTTTTTCCTGCTAGTATATATAATAAGTGTTTCTACCTTTGGCACAAAGCCAGCAATTACTCAGTGCATTACTGGTACGTTATTTTATCGACCCCATAAGGATGAAAGGCAAAGTTAACCTCGGCGTGATTTTAACTCATATATATATATATATATATATATATATATATATATATATATATATATATATATATATATATATATATAACGAAGGAGTTGTGGTAAGGAACCAGCTGGACCATAACGCACCAGAGTACTCAATACTTAGGGTAGTAGAGTGGGTAATAGGAGAAAGTATGACCCCGACGGCAGAGCTCAAGCCGTTTCGACGGTTATTTCTTGACTAAAGTATGAGTTTTTTTAGTCTGGTAAATAAATAGCCGAAATTTTCAAGGGGTACTTCCCTATATGGGCAGATTGTAGTTGTCAAGAAGTTTGTAGCAGACTCAGAAAAGTCTATCATGGCAGTGGGTGCGGGGTAGGGTGGCTGAACTTGCCTGTAGAACGATAGGGGAGTGTGTAGAGGAGGTTGGCGATAAAGGTTTCTTTAGTAAATGGAGGAGGGACGTTATAGAATTAGTAAATCAAAAGAGATTAGGGGACAATGAAAAAATATAATAAAAATTTAATAAAAAAAGAATATAATAAAAAATGAGAGAAAGATATATCAGAATGTAAGAATGGAAAGTGAGAAGTGAAATAAAACAAAAACTAAGGAGTCTAAGCTGCTATATTTAGTTGGTGCTGCTTTTTCGGCCAATGCTATAGAATGAGTTGCTAGATGAGAATTATTGAAAATTTAGAATTGGGTATTACAAATTAATACCACATCTCTGGGGTCTAACACAGCTGCTATGAATAGTTAGTATAGCGTAATCAGCGAATGCTATCTGTAGGTTACTGGGGTGGGGTACTGAGGCTAAAGAGGCCCGATGGGCTGCCTCCGGGTAGGCTAAAGGGGAAAAAATAAAGAAACGAGCGAGGAAGAATTTCGGTGGTGGAAAGAAGTGATAGGAGGAGACAAAGGGGAGAAAACATAGAGGAAAAGAAAAGAAAAGAGGTACATCTACCTATATAAGTTGGGGTTTTCCATATCTTATGCGGCAAGTGGGGGCTTTCAGCCCTTGTATACTCACCCGGATCGTTAAGGGGTTTGAGGGTGAGGTAAGTCTTCCGCAATCTGTGTTTGCATACAGTTACCAGTTCGTCTTTTTTGTTTATGAGTTGATCCTTCGTAAACAGCATTTGTATTGTTTCCTCCGAGCATAAGTTACACGGACGGCGTCCTCCCGTGTAAGAGTTAGCTCTGGACAGTATGCTCCAAGTAAGAGGGTAAGTTATATTATTATTTTGAAGGTCCCAGATATGGCCCGAAAGTGTGGTGGCATGTCGCCGGACCGGGTTTCGGAACGTATGTCGGTGTTGGTAGAGCCGGGTCTTAAAGTCACAAGCTGTTAATCCTATATAAGCTTTATTGGAGGTGACCGTCATCACTGGTAGATCACGTTACGTTCTCGGCATTTGTTGTTGAGGGGGCACGTAGATCTATCAGGGCAGTTACACCTCCTGGTCGGCTCTACACTAATTTCTAGGTTGTTTCTTCCATAGGGGTTGAGTTTTTTGTTGTTTGAGGAGACGACGTTTTGTGCGAAGTTAGGTGTGGTGCTGTAGGATAGCTTGATAGTGTTTTTGTTGATTATGTTGTGGTAGCGGTGTTGTGGTGGAAAGTGTTTTTCGAGGAGCCTAAAGAAGATTTTCTCGATAGATGTTGCCACCTCGGCATTGTGGGGAGGATTGAACCACGTTACGTGGCGTGAACGGCGGCGTCGCCTGCTGGTTCCGCTAAGGGAAGCTGGATAAAAGGATATTTCCTCCCGGAAGCCACTCCGTTTGAGGGCCTGGTTGTAATGAGGCGTATGTTCGTCGAATATCTGCTCATTAGCGGACAAACGAGATATGCGGAGGGAGATGTTTTTAACCAGGTTATTGGTGATGTTTCTAGGATGGTTAGAGCGGCGGTAAATGTAGTGCAGCTTGTCGTTTGGTTTCCTGTATGGGTAGTACAGATCATTTTCGAGGTTGAGGGTAACGTCCAGGAAATTGACTCGGGTTAGGGACGTTTGTAGGGTGATTTTAAATCCCCAGTCCCGGAAAAAGTTGATAAGTTGTTTACCGACCCGGTCTGTACTACTGAGGTTGTACCCTTTGAGGGTAAGGAGCCCATTGTCTCGGTACAATCCATCGCCAAATGCGGAAAACATTTCGGTGAGTTTAAATAGTAGGAATAATCCTATAAGATCGGTGACCTCGGCCGAATCGGTCGCGCCCATGTTGACGTCGAAGGGGGTAGTCGGGAGCTCTCTTTATTCACTTGGAGTTGTCGAAAATTAGGACTGTCTTCCTGGCGTGGAGAATGATATTTCTTTCCTGGTCGGTGATGGGTGCGAGTGTTTCAGCAAAGTCCAAGGCGGCCGTAAGGAGCGGTAAGGTAATAGATGCATAGTAACTCTCTATGTCAAACTGGATGAATTTTGTGTCCCGTTTGTCTTCAATATTCCTGAACCATGAGATTACTTCCTGGGTGCTAACCCATAGGCTAAGTCTCGCGTTTTGCTTAACTTTTGGTACAACGCGGTCTAGGATGTTTTTATTGATTCTCCCTGTCCGACTTCGTCGGGTTTATAAGCCTGATGGATGGTTTGCGGTCGAAGTCGGATTTGTAGTCCTTCAGTGTGAAGTAGGGAGTCCGTGGTTCGAGGGGTTCAGTGCGGTCTGCGACCCCGAGGCTAGAAGTAATTTGTTGTCCCTCTAGATTTATGTCCTCAATAATTGAGTGGTTAGCCTTTTTATAGGTGGAGTTTAGGCTGCTCCTGATCAGTCTGTGGTATCTGTCCGGGTTGACGAAATAGAGGTTTCCACTTTTGCCCGAGTGCACCAGGATGTCGTTGGTGCTTTCATAGTCCGTTATTTTGCTACGGAGTTGTTGTAGAAATCGGTTGTGTCTGGGTTTGAATTTAAAACCCTTGACCAGTTGGAAAAGGTCGTTCTCGAAGGGTGAGAGCATAGGGTTCGGTGGGGGATATTTGTAGGTAAAGAATCCGAATCTCTCCTTGGTGTCGAAGTGCTGGTTGTCACGGTATCTATCATAGAAAAAAGTTCTCCAACTTAGTCTTTTGATTTACTAACTCTATAACGTCCCTCATCCATTTTCTAAAGAAACATTTTTTTCGCCAACCTCCTCTGGCCTACTTAGAATTAGCCGTGTAGATTTCACCTTGAACGATCTACCCACTCCCCTATTGTTCTACAGGCAAGTTCAGCCAGCCTCACCCCGCACCCATTGCCATGATAGACTTTTCTGTGTCTGCTACAAATTTTGACCAATCCTCTTGACAACTACAATCTTCCCATATAAGGAAGTACCCCTTGAAAAGTTCGGCTATTTATTTACCACCAGACTAAAAAAACTCTTACTTTAGTCCAGAAATAGCCGTCGAAACGGCTTGAGCTCTGCCTTCGGGGTCATACTTTCTCATATATATATATATAAATAAAAGATAACAAGATATCGTTTAAGGTAATCCGACTAGAGGTTATGAGTACACTGTATCGAGGATAATTTTAACGTTTGGCGTTGTTTGAATCAATAAGAAGTTTCCTTAGTCGAGTGGCGGTTTAAGAAAGTTCCTAGGCAAGCGGTTCCACCGACCATGTTATTCCTTATTCTTTTACTTTTATATATGCATATATATAAAGTAGTAGAGGTGCAATTGGATTGCGTTCACAGGCGGTATGGCAAGATAAGCACTCGAAGCTTTTGGGAAGCAGAGTATCAATACTAATAATTAGAGAACAAAGAATTACTGTTGCATCATATGCATGTTTAATTACATATTACATATGTTTCACTACCGATCAGCTCGAGGAACGATCGAATTATGTTCGTCCCTGACTCTGGAATCGGAAGCTCTTCAGATATGTGTACTCACATCCAAATGTTGCTGAATTGTTAAACACTCGATTTGTTATTTTGGGTTGCCACTACACGCGGCCATAAGATAACTAAAGTGCCACGCAGTGAGTTTAAACCCGGAACCACATTATTCCACATTATTGTCCAATAGGCTTGTTCCTTCTTTTTTTTTTCTTTCTTTTTTCTATATTTTTCACATTCATGGGTGGCTGGTCCCGAAATTACTGAAGGTGTCGCAGTAGGGCGTTTCTAGAGCAACATATAAAAAAATTGGCGGTGTCCGTTCCAGAGAAGGATAGAGAGTGTCTGAGAGGAAGTGAGAGAGAGAGAAGAATCGACCCCAGGACTAGACTCTTACTTTTTTTATCGACATGTAAAGTATGAATGGTAAAGTTGACCTCGGCGGGATTTGAACTCAGAGAGGAGGGAGCGGGAACGAATGCCACAAAGCGTTCTATCCAATGTTCTAACGACTCTGCTAATTCGCCGCCTCCATCTCCATGACTGTATGACATGTAACTATCATAATTCTAATGAAATCTCTGTGTTGGAATTAATTAATGAAGAATTTGAAGGGATTAATTTGAAAGAGTTTGATTTAAATAGGAACCCTTTAGAATCAGTAGTTTTGTTCTATTTAAGTAGAGTACAGTTTTGCGGTTATGACCTGGTTGATTTCAAAAACTGTTAATAAGGTTAGGTTGTTGTTGTTGTTTTTTAAAACAATAAAATAGAGAAAAAAAGAGTTAATAACAAAAACAAAAACATATGTGAATTATGGCGGGGAAAAAGTTTAATGTGGTTAAGTAATTAGATATATTTTTTAAAATTGAAATAGGGGTCAGAGTGAAATGGCGAGGGATAAGTGAAGTCCCAGATTGCAATACACTTCACCCTTCCCCCCCCCCCCGCCACCGCAAATATATTAATCCATTTGGTGCCTAAATTATTATAGCCTGGAGCTAAAATATTCTGGAGATATCTTTAAACAACATAAATATTACAGTAGTAGTAGTAGTAGTACTAGTAGTAGTAGTAGTAGTAGTAGTAGTAGTAGTAGTGGTGGTGGTGGTGGTGGTGGTGGTGGTGGTGGTGGTGGTGGTGGTGGTGGTGGTGGTGGTGGTAGTAGTAGTAGTGGTGGTGGTGGTGGTGGTGGTGGTGGTGGTGGTGGTAGTAGTAGTTAGTAGTAGTAGTAGTAGTAGTAGTAGTAGTAGTAGTAGTAGTAGTTGCAGTAGTAGTTGTAGTAGTAGTAGTAGTGGTGTTGGTGGTGGTGGTAGTAGTAGTAGTAGTAGTAGTAGTAGTAGTAGTAGTAGTATTGGTAGTAGTAGTAGTAGTAGTAGTAGTAGTCGTCGTAGTGGTATTAGTAGTGGTAGTGGTAGTTGTAGTAACAGTAGTAGTAGTAGTGGTGGTGTGGTGGTGGTAGTAGTAGTAGTAGTAGTAGTAGTAGTAGTAGTAGTAGTAGTAGTAGTAGTAGTAGTAGTAGTCGTGGTGGTGGTGGTGATGGTGGTGGTGGTGGTGGTGGTGGTGATGGTGGTGGTGGTGGTAGTAGTAGTAGTAGTAGTAGTAGTAGTAGTAGTAGTAGTAGTAGTAGTAGTACTTGTAGTAGTAGTAGTAGTGGTGTTGGTGGTGGTGGTGGTGGTAGTATTATTAATATTATTATTATTATTATTATTATTGAATGCCATGGTTGACGGAGGCTCGGCTCTGTAAGGTATAGTAATTTTTAACCGTTAAAACAATTGTAAATTGTTTAAAACTTGAACCAAATTGTTGATAAAGACACCCTCCTCCTCGTGAGAGGGGTCTTTCTGTCCGTTATTTGGCCCTTCGGGGTTAAATAACCAGTTATTGGGGTTTTGTACCCAAAATTTCATTTTAAACAAAAAAACATGGCTACCAAAAAGAAATTTCATACGTCACTCCCACTCATTCCGTCTTCTTCTTCCTCAATCATCACTACAGCAGAGAGAAGATTGTCTCTCTCCCTCCCTTCTTTAAATGTGTCTCTCTCCCTCCCTTCTCTTTCGCAAGCGACGAAAGAAAAGAAAAGTCTCGTGCAAAGCGTGCAAGGTTTCTCCACGACGACGACGACAGCGACGAAACAGGTGTGCGGGAAATACGAAAACCCAGTTCATTCGTCTGACGTCAGGAATAATAGCAGTAGCAGCCGTAATAACAACAGCAACAGTGACAATGAAAACAACAGTAGCAGCCGCAACAGCATCACCAGCAGCATAAACAACAACAGCATTAGCAGCAGCAACACCAACAACAACCACAGCAACAGCGGCGGAGGCAGTAGTCGTAGTACCTGCAGCAACAAAAGTACCAGCAGCTCTGACGACAACAACAACAGCAGAGAAAAACCAATCTCATTTGCAGGTATTGCGAAAAACTTGGAAACAATCCTCATAACAAATGAGGAATTAGAGGAAGCGAAGAAGATGGTGACAAAGAACGGACACCGAGCAATCTGCAAGGCAGCGAAAAATTTTTTCGAAACCCAAGAGCACTGTACGGTCACGTACCGTACAGTAAGTACAAAATCCCGTAGGGTGGAAAGAGCCACAGAGGCCCAAATACAAAAAGCCTTGGGGTCTGTGTGGCAGAGGAAAACGCACATCACCCGAGGCAAAAAATACGCCACCGTAGACGTACTTTTTGCCACACCCCAGGAGGCAAAGGCCCAATCAGTAGTGACCCTAAGGAGCGAGGAAATGGTGTTGGTGCCCTCCTACTGCGGGCAAAAAATTGTGAGGGTCAAACTGACCCACGTCCCCCCCGGAATGACCCCTTCTTGGCTGGCCGCGTCTGTCCTCGTCGGAATCGAGGACAAAACAACTGTACTGCAAGTACAGAAAAAAGTAAGAGAAGATTGGGTCGGCTCCTCCATTGAGATGCTAATCCAAACTAACCAGGAGTGCATCGAAGCTATCCCGGATGTGATAGACTTCGATAACGGCACTCAACTGCCCATAAGTGTTGAGGGCAAACGCCCGAAATGCTTTCGCTGTGGATCGAAGACTCACCTCAGGGCCTTCTGCAACGAGAAGACCCTGAGAAAGGAGAAAACCCCCCTCCTTCCGAATCCGGCTCCACGGCTACCAGCAACAGGACAAGCGGCAACCAGGAACGATAGGTCCGTGGCACCCATACCCACTCCACGGAAATCAAAGACAGCAGCAGCAGTGGAAATATTAACAACAACAACAGCAATACCAAATGCAGCTGCAACAGAGACTCCAGTGCAAACATCACCAACAACAACAAGTGAAAGAGTGGAGCTGGTACCCCTCCCCGACCTTACAGAATCAGACATGGAGTGTGAGGTGGGAGAGGGATGGCAAAAGGTCGCAAGAAGGCACAAACGCAGAAGCAGCGCATCGTCGCCTTTGAAAAGGGAGGAAAGAAATGAGAAAAGGGTAAAGTCTACTGCAAAGAGACCCACAGCAGCAACACCACCAACACCATCACCACCCACACCAGCACCACCATCACCACCGGCGACAACCCCACCGCCAACAACACCTTCAACACCACCACCACAAGCACCAACATCGCAAACACAACAACAAAACACACACACCCAGCAACAACGACAAGAAAATAGCAGAACCACACCCCACCCCCAGAAAAACAAATGCACGGCAATAAACACACACAACAAGAAACTAATGACTTACATAATTGAACACACAGACATTTCACAACAGGACTACATAATACCAGCACCAATCAAAACGCCAACTAACATAAGACTGCTAAAAATAGCACAGAAACAATACACAAACATTAAAACGAAATTCCCCAACGCAGTTGGTGATTTCAGGGACCTAGGAGGAACCATCAATCGAAGAGTATATTCAGACATTCTCTTAGAAGAGCCGACGACCAGCCGAAGGGACGATTCAACGGTCCCTTCACCAGACGATCAAGTGAAAAGGGATGTAAAAACCATCCCTCCTCTACCAAAAGTACGGTAAGTGGTCTTTCCCATCTTTTCCACTCTATTTAAACATGACCTCACTCAGAATAGGCAGCATAAATGCGCGTGGCTTGGGGTCGTCATGGAAGCAGGGTCACCTGCTCAACGACCTCAGGTCACTAAACATAGATGTAGTGGCCATCAGCGAGACCAGAATCTCCGAAGCACGGGCCTTCGCACCGATCTTCGGCGGCTACGATGTGTACGCATCTCCCAGCCGTCCTGGATCGGGTGGAGGAGTTGCTGTGCTTTTTCGGAGAGGTTTGGATCTCGCCATACGGGCCATCTTCCTGGACCCAGAGGGTAAGCTGGTGGTGCTGGACGTGACCAGCGGAGACGGGCAAGCTTTCAGGCTAGTGGCCGTCTATGCCCCGACAGGAGCAGGGCGGCCTGATTTCTTCCGGCGTCTGGAGAACTTTCTTGGAACGTCCCGCTCTTTAGTGTTAGTGGGCGACTGGAACGGGATCTTAGATGCACGCTGGGACTGTGTGGGATTAGCGGATAGGGGTGGAGGGTGCAAGAGCCTCACCAACCTGCTCAGGCGTTTTGAACTGTCTGACAGGTACCGATTGGATTTCCCGAATGTGCCAATGTGGACTTGGACAAACCGCATAGGGTCATCCAGATCATATCTAGATAGAGTATTTTGTAGGGAAATAGATAGGTCTAGCATAGGCTGTCCACAATTCAAGATAGTCAGCTACACGGACCACAAATTCGTGACCTGTGTGCTTGACTTAGATAGGCTTCATAGACGAGGACCCGGCTACTGGAAGCTAAACGCGTCCTTACCAGCGCGCAAGGCCTACAGAGACCGGATTAGCGAACTAGTTAAGCGGGCGTTGACGGGGGCCATCGTCAACAACAAGTGGTGGTTTGCTCTGAAAAGAGCGATTAGAATAGAATCGATTAGGTTTAGTAAGGCTTTAGCAATAGAGAAAAATAGAGCAGAGGGAGAACTAGTTAGAAAATTAGACGAGGCGCTTAGCAAAGGCATTGCGACCGACGTGCTTGCGGCGAAATTGGCCCTTGACCAATTCTTCAATGCAAAGCACGAAGGCTGCGTTGTCAGAGCTAGGGTGCGTGCTCTCAGACACGAGGGGACGAAAGCCGTTCAATGGGCCCGAGTGGCGGAGGCGCGTCGTGGCAACAAAGCCACGATCCGGTCTTTGGTGGACCACGACGGGCGCATGCTACTCGATCCCGGGCAAATGTGTGAAGCTTTTCAGGGACACTTCGCTCAGCTGTTCGGGGGCAGCGGGGGGCCGGGTAGAGGGATGGACTTTAGTGTCTACCTCGACGGACTGCCGCGGCTCTCGGCCACTGAGGCGAGGTGTTGCGAAAAGCCGATAACAGCCGCTGAAGTACGGGAGGCAATGACTGGCTGCACAAGGGGTAAATCGCCTGGTTTGGATGGTCTGCCCTATGAACTTTACGTACAGATGCCAGACTTGTTCGGAGGCCTCTTGGCGGACGTCTACTGCAACTGGCAACAGAACGGGAGAATTCCCAGTTCTGTGAGCCGAGGAGCGGTGGCACTGCTGAGAAAGGATCCGAACAAGGGGGATAACATAGACAATTTCCGGCCCATAACTCTGCTAAACACAGAGTTTAAGATTTTGGCCAAGGTGCTAGCAAAGAGGTTGGCGCTTGTCGTTGGTGGTCTGGTGGGAGAGGCGCAGACATGCGCCATTCCCGACAGATCCATCCACGACAACCTCCACCTCATGCGATACATCGTAGAGAGGGTAGCTAGGGAACCTGGCACGGGTGGGTCCTTGATCAATTTAGATCAGTCGAAAGCTTTCGATAGGGTCGACCATCGTTACCTAGCGGCAGTCCTGAGGGCGGCTGGCTTTGGGCCCGTCTTCAGAGGCTGGATCGCTGCCATGCACAGCGACATCTGCTCTGTAGTGAGAGTGAACGGTCACCTGTCGGAACCGTTCAACATCATGCGCTCGGTCCGCCAAGGATGTCCCCTCTCGTCCCTCTTGTACGTATTGACTCTCGAGCCATTACTGCACAAACTGGAGACGTTGAGGGGAGTCCCGCGCGAACTAGGATGCGGAAGATCCGTGTCAGCATATGCGGACGATGTCACCGTAGTGGTGTCGAACGGCAAACACATCGAGGCGATCGGCACTACACTAAGAGAATACGAAGCGGTGACAGGGGCAATGATCAACCAGGAAAAGTCAGTGGGCCTGCAGCTCGGCACCTGGAGAGGCAGGTCCATGCCGTCCAACAGCGTCGTCGGGCGCTGGACGGACGGACCGGTTAAATTGCTAGGGGTCTGGTTCGGTCCGGACCTCCAGACGGACAAAAACTGGGACGAGGTGACGAGCAGGGTGGCTTCTCTCACCCAGAAATGGGCGGAGAGGAAGCTATCCCTGAAAGGTCGAGCGGAGGTGGCTAACGCGTACATCGCGTCTGTCATCTGCTACCGCCTAACCGTCGTACCTTGTCCTAAGCCTCGCCTGACTGCGCTGGAGCGTTTGCTCTTTCGCTTTTTGTGGAAGGGACGTGCTCCGATGGTCAGGCGGTCCATCTGTTGTCAACACCCGCTACGTGGAGGGCTGGGCATGCCGTGGCTGATGATGCGCAGGCACGCGCTCAGGCTACGACATCTCCACCTCTTCCTCGACGGTGATCAGGTGTGGTCGCTGTTTGCTAGGCGCGTTTTTCCCCAGCTCGTTTCCTTGACGGAGCTGCAGTCCTGGGTCAAGCGAAGACCGAGAGGGAGCGCCTGGAGACTGGAATGTCTTCAGGCGCTCACAGCCCTCGACCAATCGGGCAATGTGATCGGTGGAAACTCCACCTCGGCGTTCTATAGAGGATTAGTGGAGGGGAAGAGCGACGACGTACTTGGGGAAACTCTAGGCGTCGACGAAAATCAACTAGCCAATCTCTTCGGAAGAACTTTCGGGCCAGGGCCTATGGATAACTTCCAGAAATCTCTGGCCTGGCAGTGCTACCGAGGAGCCTTGCCAGTTCGGGATAAACTCTACAGGCATGGAGGTGCCGTCAGCCGGGCATGTCCGAGATGCGCGCAGGGCGACGAAACCGTCCTGCACGCACTCGTCCAGTGTCCGAAAATTGCTGACTTGTGGGTTTATGTCGAACACCTGCTGTCGCGTTTAGGACGGATCCAGCTATCATCTGAGTCTATCGTGAGGATTGTCCCGTGCTCCTCCTTTAGCCGGGAAGGGCAGGCAGTTTTTATCTGTCTGGTGGCCATGGCGAAAGAGATAGTATGGTGGACACGTTTGAAAGGGCTGAAGACGAGCACTTACCTCTTCGGTGATGCTCTGATTGACTTTTTCAAATTTCATTTGAAAAGGAAAATCAGAGTAGAGAAGGAAGTGCTCTCTTCCCAGCATTTTGTTGAAAGATGGGTGAGAGAAGCAAGAATGGCCCGAGTGAATGGGCCGACTCTGAGTATATATCTGTAAACTAAAGGTGGAAAACTGGGAGAGGGCACTTGCCTTGGTGGTCAGGGTCATTGTGGCTTTTTACTGGGCTTTCTCCACAAATGTCCCTCCGAAGTCTCCCCCCTATTGGGGAATTTTTCATTGTTATTTTCATTGTTATTTTTGTTACATCCTCTGTTTTTGTTTTTTTACACGCAGAAATGCCCATTTGTACCGTCCTGCATTGTCCTGCACTGTCCTTAATGTCTACTTTATGTAAACCCTTGTGGTTAATAAAGAAATCATTATTATTATTGAATGCCATGGTTGACGGAGGCTCGGCTCTGTAAGGTATAGTAATTTTTAACCGTTAAAACAATTGTAAATTGTTTAAAACTTGAACCAAATTGTTGATAAAGACACCCTCCTCCTCGTGAGAGGGGTCTTTCTGTCCGTTATTTGGCCCTTCGGGGTTAAATAACCAGTTATTGGGGTTTTGTACCCAAAATTTCATTTTAAACAAAAAAACAACATGGCTACGAAAAAGAAATTTCATACGTCACTCCCACTCATTCCGTCTTCTTCTTCCTCAATCATCACTACAGCAGAGAGAAGATTGTCTCTCTCCCTCCCTTCTTTAAATGTGTCTCTCTCCCTCCCTTCTCTTTCGCAAGTGACGAAAGAAAAGAAAAGTCTCGTGCAAAGCGTGCAAGGTTTCTCCACGACGACGACGACAGCGACGAAACAGGTGTGCGGGAAATACGAAAACCCAGTTCATTCGTCTGACGTCAGGAATAATAGCAGTAGCAGCCGTAATAACAACAGCAACAGTGACAATGAAAACAACAGTAGCAGCCGCAACAGCATCACCAGCAGTATAAACAACAACAGCATTAGCAACAGCAACACCAACAACAACCACAGCAACAGCGGCGGAGGCAGTAGTCGTAGTACCTGCAGCAACAACAAAAGTACCAGCAGCTCTGACGACAACAACAACAGCAGAGAAAAACCAATCTCATTTGCAGGTATTGCGAAAAACTTGGAAACAATCCTCATAACAAATGAGGAATTAGAGGAAGCGAAGAAGATGGTGACAAAGAACGGACACCGAGCAATCTGCAAGGCAGCGAAAAATTTTTTTCGAAACCCAAGAGCACTGTACGGTCACGTACCGTACAGTAAGTACAAAATCCCGTAGGGTGAAAAGAGCCACAGAGGCCCAAATACAAAAAGCCTTGGGGTCTGTGTGGCAGAGGAAAACGCACATCACCCGAGGCAAAAAATACGCCACCGTAGACGTACTTTTTGCCACACCCCAGGAGGCAAAGGCCCAATCAGTAGTGACCCTAAGGAGCGAGGAAATGGTGTTGGTGCCCTCCTACTGCGGGCAAAAAATTGTGAGGGTCAAACTGACCCACGTCCCCCCCGGAATGACCCCTTCTTGGCTGGCCGCGTCTGTCCTCGTCGGAATCGAGGACAAAACAACTGTACTGCAAGTACAGAAAAAAGTAAGAGAAGATTGGGTCGGCTCCTCCATTGAGATGCTAATCCAAACCAACCAGGAGTGCATCGAAGCTATCCCGGATGTGATAGACTTCGATAACGGCACTCAACTGCCCATAAGTGTTGAGGGCAAACGCCCGAAATGCTTTCGCTGTGGATCGAAGACTCACCTCAGGGCCTTCTGCAACGAGAAGACCCTGAGAAAGGAGAAAACCCCCCTCCTTCCGAATCCGGCTCCACGGCTACCAGCAACAGGACAAGCGGCAACCAGGAACGATAGGTCCGTGGCACCCATACCCACTCCACGGAAATCAAAGACAGCAGCAGCAGTGGAAATATTAACAACAACAACAGCAATACCAAATGCAGCTGCAACAGAGACTCCAGTGCAAACATCACCAACAACAACAAGTGAAAGAGTGGAACTGGTACCCCTCCCCGACCTTACAGAATCAGACATGGAGTGTGAGGTGGGAGAGGGATGGCAAAAGGTCGCAAGAAGGCACAAACGCAGAAGCAGCGCATCGTCGCCTTTGAAAAGGGAGGAAAGAAATGAGAAAAGGGTAAAGTCTACTGCAAAGAGACCCACAGCAGCAACACCACCAACACCATCACCACCCACACCAGCACCACCATCACCACCGGCGACAACCCCACCGCCAACAACACCTTCAACACCACCACCACAAGCACCAACATCGCAAACACAACAACAAAACACACACACCCAGCAACAACGACAACAAAATAGCAGAACCACACCCCACCCCCAGAAAAACAAATGCACGGCAATAAACACACACAACAAGAAACTAATGACTTACATAATTGAACACACAGACATTTCACAACAGGACTACATAATACCAGCACCAATCAAAACGCCAACTAACATAAGACTGCTAAAAATAGCACAGAAACAATACACAAACATTAAAACGAAATTCCCCAACGCAGTTGGTGATTTCAGGGACCTAGGAGGAACCATCGATCGAAGAGTATATTCAGACATTCTCTTAGAAGACCCGACGACCAGCCGAAGGGACGATTCAACGGTCCCTTCACCAGACGATCAAGTGAAAAGGGATGTAAAAACCATCCCTCCTCTACCAAAAGTACGGTAAGTGGTCTTTCCCATCTTTTCCACTCTATTTTAAACATGACCTCACTCAGAATAGGCAGCATAAATGCGCGTGGCTTGGGGTCGTCATGGAAGCAGGGTCACTTGCTCAACGACCTCAGGTCACTAAACATAGATGTAGTGGCCATCAGCGAGACCAGAATCTCCGAAGCACGGGCCTTCGCACCGATCTTCGGCGGCTACGATGTGTACGCATCTCCCAGCCGTCCTGGATCGGGTGGAGGAGTTGCTGTGCTTTTTCGGAGAGGTTTGGATCTCGCCATACGGGCCATCTTCCTGGACCCAGAGGGAAAGCTGGTGGTGCTGGACGTGACCAGCGGAGACGGGCAAGCTTTCAGGCTAGTGGCCGTCTATGCCCCGACAGGAGCAGGGCGGCCTGATTTCTTCCGGCGTCTGGAGACCTTTCTTGGAACGTCCCGCTCTTTAGTGTTAGTGGGCGACTGGAACGGGATCTTAGATGCACGCTGGGACTGTGTGGGATTAGCGGATAGGGGTGGAGGGTGCAAGAGCCTCACCAACCTGCTCAGGCGTTTTGAACTGTCTGACAGGTACCGATTGGATTTCCCGAATGTGCCAATGTGGACTTGGACAAACCGCATAGGGTCATCCAGATCATATCTAGATAGAGTATTTTGTAGGGAAATAGATAGGTCTAGCATAGGCTGTCCACAATTCAAGATAGTCAGCTACACGGACCACAAATTCGTGACCTGTGTGCTTGACTTAGATAGGCTTCATAGACGAGGACCCGGCTACTGGAAGCTAAACGCGTCCTTACCAGCGCGCAAGGCCTACAGAGACCGGATTAGCGAACTAGTTAAGCGGGCGTTGACGGGGGCCATCGTCAACAACAAGTGGTGGTTTGCTCTGAAAAGAGCGATTAGAATAGAATCGATTAGGTTTAGTAAGGCTTTAGCAATAGAGAAAAATAGAGCAGAGGGAGAACTAGTTAGAAAATTAGACGAGGCGCTTAGCAAAGGCATTGCGACCGACGTGCTTGCGGCGAAATTGGCCCTTGACCAATTCTTCAATGCAAAGCACGAAGGCTGCGTTGTCAGAGCTAGGGTGCGTGCTCTCAGACACGAGGGGACGAAAGCCGTTCAATGGGCCCGAGTGGCGGAGGCGCGTCGTGGCAACAAAGCCACGATCCGGTCTTTGGTGGACCACGACGGGCGCATGCTACTCGATCCCGGGCAAATGTGTGAAGCTTTTCAGGGACACTTCGCTCAGCTGTTCGGGGGCAGCGGGGGGCCGGGTAGAGGGATGGACTTTAGTGTCTACCTCGACGGACTGCCGCGGCTCTCGGCCACTGAGGCGAGGTGTTGCGAAAAGCCGATAACAGCCGCTGAAGTACGGGAGGCAATGACTGGCTGCACAAGGGGTAAATCGCCTGGTTTGGATGGTCTGCCCTATGAACTTTACGTACAGATGCCAGACTTGTTCGGAGGCCTCTTGGCGGACGTCTACTGCAACTGGCAACAGAACGGGAGAATTCCCAGTTCTGTGAGCCGAGGAGCGGTGGCACTGCTGAGAAAGGATCCGAACAAGGGGGATAACATAGACAATTTCCGGCCCATAACTCTGCTACACACAGAGTTTAAGATTTTGGCCAAGGTGCTAGCAAAGAGGTTGGCGCTTGTCGTTGGTGGTCTGGTGGGAGAGGCGCAGACATGCGCCATTCCCGACAGATCCATCCACGACAACCTCCACCTCATGCGATACATCGTAGAGAGGGTAGCTAGGGAACCTGGCACGGGTGGGTCCTTGATCAATTTAGATCAGTCGAAAGCTTTCGATAGGGTCGACCATCGTTACCTAGCGGCAGTCCTGAGGGCGGCTGGCTTTGGGCCCGTCTTCAGAGGCTGGATCGCTGCCATGCACAGCGACATCTGCTCTGTGGTGAGAGTGAACGGTCACCTGTCGGAACCGTTCAACATCATGCGCTCGGTCCGCCAAGGATGTCCCCTCTCGTCCCTCTTGTACGTATTGACTCTCGAGCCATTACTGCACAAACTGGAGACGTTGAGGGGAGTCCCGCGCGAACTAGGATGCGGAAGATCCGTGTCAGCATATGCGGACGATGTCACCGTAGTGGTGTCGAACGCCAAACACATCGAGGCGATCGGCACTACACTAAGAGAATACGAAGCGGTGACAGGAGCAATGATCAACCAGGAAAAGTCAGTGGGCCTGCAGCTCGGCACCTGGAGAGGCAGGTCCATGCCGTCCAACAGCGTCGTCGGGCGCTGGACGGACGGACCGGTTAAATTGCTAGGGGTCTGGTTCGGTCCGGACCTCCAGACGGACAAAAACTGGGACGAGGTGACGAGCAGGGTGGCTTCTCTCACCCAGAAATGGGCGGAGAGGAAGCTATCCCTGAAAGGTCGAGCGGAGGTGGCTAACGCGTACATCGCGTCTGTCATCTGCTACCGCCTAACCGTCGTACCTTGTCCTAAGCCTCGCCTGACTGCGCTGGAGCGTTTGCTCTTTCGCTTTTTGTGGAAGGGACGTGCTCCGATGGTCAGGCGGTCCATCTGTTGTCAACACCCGCTACGTGGAGGGCTGGGCATGCCGTGGCTGATGATGCGCAGGCACGCGCTCAGGCTACGACATCTCCACCTCTTCCTCGACGGTGATCAGGTGTGGTCGCCGTTTGCTAGGCGCGTTTTTCCCCAGCTCGTTTCCTTGACGGAGCTGCAGTCCTGGGTCAAGCGAAGACCGAGAGGGAGCGCCTGGAGACTGGAATGTCTTCAGGCGCTCACAGCCCTCGACCAATCGGGCAATGTGATCGGTGGAAACTCCACCTCGGCGTTCTATAGAGGATTAGTGGAGGGGAAGAGCGACGACGTACTTGGGGAAACTCTAGGCGTCGACGAAAATCAACTAGCCAATCTCTTCGGAAGAACTTTCGGGCCAGGGCCTATGGACAACTTCCAGAAATCTCTGGCCTGGCAGTGCTACCGAGGAGCCTTGCCAGTTCGGGATAAACTCTACAGGCATGGAGGTGCCGTCAGCCGGGCATGTCCGAGATGCGCGCAGGGCGACGAAACCGTCCTGCACGCACTCGTCCAGTGTCCGAAAATTGCTGACTTGTGGGTTTATGTCGAACACCTGCTGTCGCGTTTAGGACGGATCCAGCTATCATCTGAGTCTATCGTGAGGATTGCCCCGCCCTCCTCCTTTAGCCGGGAAGGGCAGGCAGTTTTTATCTGTCTGGTGGCCATGGCGAAAGAGATAGTATGGTGGACACGTTTGAAAGGGCTGAAGACGAGCACTTACCTCTTCGGTGATGCTCTGATTGACTTTTTCAAATTTCATTTGAAAAGGAAAATCAGAGTAGAGAAGGAAGTGCTCTCTTCCCAGCATTTTGTTGAAAGATGGGTGAGAGAAGCAAGAATGGCCCGAGTGAATGGGCCGACTCTGAGTATATATCTGTAAACTAAAGGTGGAAAACTGGGAGAGGGCACTTGCCTTGGTGGTCAGGGTCATTGTGGCTTTTTACTGGGCTTTCTCCACAAATGTCCCTCCGAAGTCTCCCCCCTATTGGGGAATTTTTCATTGTTATTTTCATTGTTATTTTTGTTACATCCTCTGTTTTTGTTTTTTTACACGCAGAAATGCCCATTTGTACCGTCCTGCATTGTCCTGCACTGTCCTTAATGTCTACTTTATGTAAACCCTTGTGGTTAATAAAGAAATCATTATTATTATTATTATTAGTAGTAGTAGTAGTAGTCGTAGTGGTATTAGTAGTGGAAGTCGTAGTTGTAGTAACAGTAGTAGTAGTAGTAGTGGTGGTGTGGTGGTGGTAGTAGTAGTAGTAGTAGTAGTAGTAGTAGTAGTAGTAGTAGTAGTAGTAGTAGTAGTAATAGTAGTAGTGGTAGTGGTTGTTGTAGTAACAGTAGTATTAGTATTATTATTATTATTATTATTAGTAGTAGTAGTAGTAGTAGTGGTATAAGTAGTGCTAGTGGTAGTTGTAGTAACAGTAGTAGTAGTGGTGGTGGTGGTGGTGGTGTGGTGGTGGTGGTGGTAGTAGTAGTAGTAGTAGTAGTAGTAGTAGTAGTAGTAGTAGCAGCAGTAGTAGTAATAGCAGTAGTAGTAATAGCAGCAGCAGCAGTAGAAGTGGTAGTGGTAGTTGTAGTAACAGTAGTAGTAGTAGTAGTAGTAGTAGTAGTAGTAGTAGTAGTCACATTAATAACAATGGCGACGAGCATAGCAAGAAGAAGAATAAGCGCAACAATAATTCTAACGTCGACACCAGGTCAGTAATTTTTGGGGAAGTTGGAAAGTCAATTATATCATCTTCCACTACTACACTGGTATTTTTATTTATTTACCCCAGTGGGATACAAAGCAAAGTTGACCTCATCATGATTAGAACTCAGAACCCAGAGTACCGGAATAAATACCGTAAGGTATTAGTTTCAACATCTGCTTTACACGAGCGAAACATGGAAGAGCACAGCAAAGATGGAAAGAGGCTGAACACTTTCACGGGATCACCTGACTACGAACGTTCCAAAAAGATCCGATGGTTGTCAACATCACTTGGCAAAGGCACGAAAAAGCCGCCGCTGAACTAAGATAGATTTCCTTTATCGTTCAAAAGAGGGCGAAGACGTTGGGGACAGTAGGAATGGAAAGAAAGGGCCCTTAACACTATATGTTGTCGCAAGGACGCCTTCATGACATTTTCTCTCTTCCTTTCTGTTTCCCTCCCTTTTCTGTGTTCTGAGAGGACGGAGCACCGCCAGGTTTAAATTGACAAAGACACACCGTGTGACTACGGTGCCTCAACGACTCCATCAGGAACTGCGGGTCCTCACCTACATGTATGTATGTATGTATTTATATGTATGTATGTGTGTATATATGTGTATGTATGTAGTGTTTGTACCAGAGTTTTCAAGTCGTTGGTTGGACTAAAAAGTCACACTCGTTCAGCGCATCGGTAGGGGTTCTTCTACATGGATATAAAGTAGTGGCCGTACTCGAAAACGAGTTGGCAGCCACCATGTATGTATGTATGTATGTATGCATGTATGTATGTATGTATGTATGTATGTATTTCTGTGTATGTAATTTCTTCTGGTTTTATAATTTCACAAATTTTTACCAATAGAGAGAGAGAGTCGGTTTCTAACATACACACGAGACTCTCTCATTGGAATTTACACAACATCAACAAGGTAGATATGTATGTATGTATGCATGTGTAGATATGGATGTTATTGTATGTGTGGATGTGGATGTTTTGAGTTGTATGTGTGCATTTGTATATGCTTTGTATCTGTACATGAGTATATGCAGTTATTAGATGCAAAATGTTTGGAATGTTTTACATATTTTTACTGTTCCATTAATGGATTGTGCTTGTAATTTCCTAACTAGTTGTGTTCTTTCTGTTCCTGTGAAGCCTAGCTTCTCAAGATTTGTATTGAGGCAGTTACTAACATATCCCAGTGCCCCATTAATCACAGGCATATATCTGAAGGTGTAATCAGGGTGGAGTATCTGCAGATTTCCCATCAGTTCTGCATAAATATTCTCCTTTTCACTAATCTTTGATATTATATTGGCATCTCTGGGCAGCTAATTTCCACTACTGTGCATGTTTTCTTCTCGCTGTCCCATATCATAATATCTGGTCTGTTATGCCTGCATTTTAATGGGGTTTTTACTGGAACATTCCACCAGTACTCTTTCATATTATGTACCTGGATATCTTCCACGTTGCTGTAGCTTTTAATGGGTTTATTATCGGGGCTATCTTTTTTACGAACTGCATTGTACAGTGTTTTGGCCACTACATCATGCCTCATAGGTAGATAGTACCGCGATTACATCTTTGGACAGATGCTGAGGACATGGGTGATATCCTCGATGTTAGTTCTGAAGAGTCTGCACTTGTTATCACATCTAGGCGTTTTGCCTGCATCCCTATCTCTTTTGTGAATCAGGTTATTCGTGCTAATCTCCTGTTCCTGGATTACAAAAGCGTATCCTTCAAATGGGAGCCAATATAGCGGTTGTTGGTCCGAGATAGACTACTTTCCTTATCTATATTACTCTCACTCTGGAGCTTCCTGGCAACATATCCATGCATGATTTTTTGCTGATAAGCATGCAGTTTTTCATCCATGGATTCACTGCGATACTGCTGAGCGACTTCCCTGGGTATGAGCTTTTGATTATCACGCAGGGAATATCTCTCGAGGAGTTCCTTCCCAACTCTCATGATCTTATCTGTTTCATGCAGATAGACTTGCTCGAGAAACGGGCTCCTACGCTTCGAGGTTCGTAGATGTTGTCGGAGAGATATGATGCGACATTCAAATGTTGTTTGGACTGATGTTAGGCCCCTGCCTCGCTGCTCACGTTTCAAGTAAAGGCGGTCTATGTCACTGTTGATGTGGAAGTTTCCGGTGTTGTTTAGTATTTTTCGAGTTCCAACATCAACTGCTCGGATTTCGTCTATCGTCCAATTGAGTATTCCAAAGGTTGCTGTTAGGAAGGCACAGCAAACACATTGTGAGCCACTGTTTTGTTTTGCGCAGAGAGTTCCGATGACCAGATCTTTCTTAATCGTGTGTAGTATTCCTTGGTTACGCGTTCTTTATTACATATACCATTATAGGATATGTTCTCATCTATTCTCAGGTATCTGTAGCAGTCCTCATCAGATATCGGTGAAACAGTTAGGCTATTGATTACTAGATTGGGTTGTTGTTTTTCCCCGCTTTACAGTCATGTATGAGCATTTATCTTGGCCAAACTCCATTCCTATATCCTTTGAGAACGTTGTAACCAGGTCAAGATTCTTCTTCATCCCATCCATGTTCTTGGCATAGAGTTTCAGATCGTCTACAAATAAATTATGGGCTAGGTTCGTATTTATGTCCTCCTGTGAGCCTATGATGTATCCCTCACATTTATTGAGCAGAAAGGACAAGGGGTTTAATGACAAGATGAATAATATCACAGAGAGTGACTGTCTCCCTGAAATATACCCCTGCAATATTTTATTTTATCAGTGAAAATAGAGTCCTCCCTCTCTGTCTTTAACTTTAGGATAGTAGCCCAAGAAGAAGGCAGCCTCTCTATGGCTCTGACAATAATGTCTGGGACTTTAGCAAGTTGGAGAGCCTCTATCATCCAAGAGTGGGGAACAGAATCGAAAGCTTTCCTGTAGTCCAGCCTGACTGTAGTCATATTCCTCCTAAGTTGTCGCACCTCCTACATCGCAGTTTTGTTGATTAGGAGTTGTTCAGCACATCCCCAAACCCCTTTCTTTCCAGCTGCTTGTTCATCTGTGATGATGTTATTATTTTCACAGTGATCTTGGAGGAATAGGTTCCGGCAGGCTGTATACATCTTATACATCAGCTTCTGGCATGCAATGGGTCGGTAGTTTTTTGCCAAGTGGGTGTCTTTGTTCTTGGGGACCAGTAATGTTTGTGCTAATGTCAACCATTCTGGTATAAGTGTATCTCCCTTAAGAACTTGTTGGTAGAGGTCAGTAAGATACCTCCGATAGAATATCAGTTTTTTGTACCAGTAGCCGACAATCATGTCTCTTCCTGGTGTTTTCTTATCTGGAGTTTTCCTATCACAGTCTCAAGGGTACCCTCACTTATTTCGTATGTTTTTGTTGTAGTGTAGGAGCAATAGTTCTTTCGGATTTCTCTTAGCCAAACTGCATCTTGGTTGAAATTCTTCTTTTCACCCCATTTTTTTTCTCCAAAAGGAATCTGTCTTTCTGGGATGGGGACTCAGTGACACTTATTATTTTGCCCTTCATAACACTATAGACTGATGTTTGGTTTCGTCTGAATCTTTTATTAAGCACTTTTCTCTCATCTACCTTCATGTATCTGCATTTTTCGCTAACAGCTCTCAATTCTTGTTTGAGGGTTATCAGCTTATATTGGAGAGTTCTGGTTCTACTGTTACCAAACATCGTCTCTATTTTATTTTTCACTCTTTGTTGGGGAGGAGTGAGGTTTTTTTGTGTTTGTTTGCATGTAAGGAGTATTGTCACATATCCTATGTTTTTTCGTAGGTCAGCACTCTTTTTTTTCTATTTTAGTTATATATGATGGTATTTTTGGTGGTGTTTGTTCTTGTTAATATCTCTGCTGTCACCAAAATAATGCTTCCCTGTCATTGCTGAGGCATATAAACAGGCGTTGATTTGCCAAAATGTTGGGGTTTTTATCCGTCGTAAATATTCATCCCCTATTTCGTAAATAACACGTATTATTTCATTATTTGTATTTTTATTCAACATTGTCGTTTTAACACGTTCAGCAAGAGAGATATTTATACATGAGTTAATTTCTTTCTGGAAGATTTCGTTGAGGGAAATTTTCAATTGTTTGATTATCATTATCGATAGTATTTTCCAACAACAGTCGAGGTAGACTCGGATGGTACACGTGGTGTCACATTTATTCGATTATTATTATTATCGATAGTGTTTTCCCCAGCATTCGAGGTAGACTTAGATGGTACAGGTAGTGTCAAGTTTCTTACAGGCATAGTTGTTTCAAGGCGCTGTTCGACCTGGCTGCTAGGAAGTCTAGTAGCATGGCGATCTGTAGCACGTGTTGTTGATAACATGTTTGTTGTGGGGGACTTACAATTAACAATATTTATTTTATTTTTACGTTCAACAAACGTCGCTTGTTGGCGTAATTGTTTCGCTGTGAAATAATTTAGCTCTGGGTGCATTTCGTCCCAGTGTAGCTTCATTCTATTCATATAGCCAATGGAGGGATTGTTTTTTTTTGCCATTTATTAACAATTAAATAAATCATTATTAAGTTCGCAACTCCAAGAGAAATGCGATTTATAATTTCGGTTTCTTCTGTAGCTACAACTGAATAAACTTTGTTTACCTTCCTTGTTATTTGTTTTCGGTACTTCCTTAATTTTGTTGTTGATGTTGTGTTCAGCCATGCTGTTTGTAGCAAATCCTTGTAAAATGGAGTATGTATTTAGTCGGATATCTCTACGAATTCGAATAAAAGGTGTCTTCAGTAGATATAGTTAGAAGAATAACCAGTTATTCAACATGACTGTAGTTGTGGCATTACTGTCGGAGATAGTATTCATCTTAAATTTAATAAATAGTCTCCCACGCCAAAATATGCGACTGATCGTGTTGACGGGTATTTTTGTGTATGTATGTATGTATGTATGTATGTATGTATGTATGTATGTATGTATGTATGTATGTGTGTATGTCTGTATGTATGTATGTATGTGTGTGTGTATTTATGTGTATCTATGTATGTGTGTATATATGCATGTATGTATGTGTGTATTTATGTGTATGTATGTGTGTATTTATGTGTATGTATGTACTTATATACCTACATACATGCATTCATACATACATACATGGATTCATACATACATACACACATACATACATACATATATACATACATACATATATACATGATAGCTACCCCCTCGTTATCGAGTATGGCCATTGCACGATATACCATTATTAATAATTATTAATTAATTCTATAGTGCAATGCCTGTGCGTGAAGATACTTTTTAGAGTGAAGAAAAACTGTGCACTGAGCCAATCCCACTCTCTGAGCGACAGTAGCTATAACCCGAAAAGAAGAAAAGATCAACATCATCGGTAACTACTGAGCCCCAGGTTTTATATCGGAGTTATCCCAGTTTCATGAGTTGCCTCCTCCTAGAAGAATGCCCTGACAAAGGCTAGGGGTCCGTCACTCCCAGTGGTTTAACCGCGCGGTACATGTGTAAACACATATTTACACACTTTCTGATGGCCGTTGACCCTTTTGAGTTCTTCCACCCTTTGTCAGGTTTTGTTTTTTGTCCTGCAGGGTTTTCAAAATCACCCTCCTCACCAGGTAAACTTCGTGGGGTTGCCGGTTTAGTCGCCGACGACCCGAATGTTACCAGCAGCAATCAAGAGTGTCCCGACATACATACATATATACATACAAGTATAATCCATTAATGGAACAGTAAAAATATGTAAAATATTCCAAAAATGTTGCATCTAATAACTGCATATACACATGTACAGATACAAAGCATATACACATGCACACATACAACTCAAAACATCCACATCCACACATACAATAACATCCATATCTATACATGCATACATACATACATATCTACCTTGTTGATGTTGTGTAAATTCAAATGAGAGAGTCTTGTGTCTATGTTAGAAACCGACTCTCTCTCTATTGGTAAACATTTGTGAAATTATAAAACCAGAAGAACATACATACATAGAAGTTAGCTGCCCAGCAGATGCCAATATAATATTAAAGATAGCGAAAAGGAGAATATCTATGCAGATACTAATGAGAAATCTGCAGATACTTCACCCTGATTACATCTGTGATTATTGGGGCACTGGGATATGTTAGTAACTGCCTCAATACAAATCTTGAGAAGCTGGGCTTCACAGAAACAGAAAGAACACAACTAGTTAGGAATTACAAGTACAATCATTTTATGGAACAGTAAAAATATGTAAAACATTCCAAAAATTCTGCATCTAATAACTCCATGTACACTTCTACAGATACAAAGCATATGCACATGCACACATACAACACAAAACATCCACATCCACACATACAATAACATCCATACCTACACACACATGCATGCAGACATACATACATATCTACCTAGTTGATGTGTAAATTCCAATGAGAGAGTCTTGTGTCTATGTTAGAAACCGACTCTCTCTCTATTGGTAAACATTTGTGAAATTATAAAACCGAAGAATGTACATACATACATATTTTATACATACATACTTTATACATACATATATACATATATACATACAAACTTA
This sequence comes from Eledone cirrhosa, assembly GCA_964016885.1. NCBI lineage: Eukaryota > Metazoa > Mollusca > Cephalopoda > Octopoda > Eledonidae > Eledone > Eledone cirrhosa. Next base: position 28,718,318 of record OZ024744.1, read on the forward strand.
TATACATATATACATACATATATATATATACCCCCCACACACACGTACATACATATATACATACATACATAATACACACATACATATATACATACATCCACACATACATACATCATACATTCCCATACACATAAATATGGTGCCGTTAACAAAAGTCAAATAGCTCCAGCGACTCTTTTAAAATCTTCAATATAGTTGTTTGTTTTTGCGTTGACCTAGTGGTTAGAGCATTGGGCTTGCAATCGGGCGGTCGTGAGTTCCATTCTCGGATCGGGTGATGCGTAGTGTCCTTAAGCAATACACTTTATTTCACGTTGCTCCTATTTACTCAGCTGTAGAAATGAGTTGTGACTTCACTGGTACAAAGTTGTACCAGCCATTGCCTTTCCCTTGGACAACATTGTATATAGTATATATATATATATATATATATATAGTGTGTATATATATATATAGTGTATATTAATTGTTTCTACTTTTGGCACAAGACCAGCAATTATCCCAGTGTATTACTGGTACTTTATTTTATCGACCCTGTAAGAATGAAAGGCAAAGTTAACCTCGGTGGGATTTGAATTCAGACCATAAAGGGCCGTATCCCTTTGCTGCAAAACATGGCGTCAGACCCTTTACCGATACTACCAATCCACCGGTTGAGATGTCACTGGTGCCAAGCTGTATCAGCCATAATTGTGCTTCGGACGGAAACTTTCTAGGTTCAAATCCCATGGTCATTCGTGACCGGGTCTTTACACGTTTATAGATGTAATAGAACCTGGGAGGACAATGGTACACCCTGATATTAACAATGGAACAGACACCTACAGCAGAGATTCTGAAAGTGGGCACTACCGCCCCTGGAGGCATTGAGGAGGTCCAGGTGGCGCTGGAGCCAAAGGGGGCAGTGGGAGTGGTGGATATGATATCATAGTTTATTATATATCAGATGATACATATATATAAATGTATAAGAGATAGAAAAAAAATATACAATATTTATTTATACATAGTATATATTATATTATATATTATTTTGTCTCTCCTTTTTTCTGTCCTACACCATCTTGTGTGTGTATGTTATATTATTTATTATATATCATTAAGGGCGTGGATTGGCAGTATCAGTAGAGGGTCGGACGCCATGCTTTCCAGCATAGTTACGTCCCTGCACGATCTGAGTTCAAATCCCGCCGAGGTTGACTTTGCCTTTCATCCTTACGGGATCGATAAAACAAAGTACCAGTAATGCACTGGGTAATTGCTGGCCTTGTGCCTAAAGTAGAAACAATTATTTATTATATATCAATTAACAATTTTATTTATATATTATTTACAATTTGCATGTAGACAAGTCTGTCTGTAAATAGTGAGGGAGCTGAGGGTATTACGTGGCTATGAGGAAGGCGATGGACAAAAGTCTTTCAGAACATCTGACCTACTGTATATTATATATACTATCAAATCAGTATTTATCGGATACAACGTAAGTATGCCAATCCCTTCACTCGCTCCTTTCATACAAATAAACTAATAAATATACAAAGGTGCAGAAATCCTTATTACTGGCTCTATTGAGTGTTTAGAGAATTCCTAGAAAGAAATTCACCCAATCTTTAAACAACCACCATCCAACTAAATAACCATTACAACCATCTTTCGTTTGCAAAACAGAAAAAAAAAAAAAAAAAAAATAATAAATATTTGTTTTCAAATGGCTGTCATAGATAACGATTGTTATTCGAGCTCGTGTAATGTCAGTCGAATGTTTTAAGACACCCAAAACGACCCGAAGACCGTCGGAATATAGAGCGTTGGAAATATAAACAAACCAACGATATCATCGCCACAATCACCACCACTCTCATCACTCAACATATATATATATATATATATATATATATATATATATATATATATATATATATATATATATATATATATATATATATATATATTATATATAAAAATATATATATATATATATATAAATATATATATATATATGTAGATAAATCTACCAAGAGTTTACGGTAGTGTCCAATCCGTATGAAGAACTCAATGTAATCCGGATATCATGGAAAGAAGAGATGCAATGAAAAATCACTTTCGGTGAAAGATAAACGGAATACAGAGTCAAGATAAAATATTAAAAAAATAATGAATAAAACAATGAAACAGTTCCTTATATTAAACAAAAAAAGTTCATTATTTAACGATCGTTTCTAGGATATATATGTGTTAGAATTGGCATGCATATTCAACAGATCTATGTACAAAATTATACAAAATTATACAAACTATCAAAATTAAATATACATACCAACACATATATATGCCGTCTTCAGAAATATATATATATATATATATATATATGTATATATGTAATCTTTTCCGAATCAGTTTTATGTATATATATATATATATATGCCTAAAACTGATTCGGACAAGATTACTGTAGAAAATATACAGTTTAAAAACAATTTAAAAAGCGCTGTTTTGTGGAGTATTTCTAGAAATTATCTTTAGACAACAAGCCGGTTTTGTTTTGCTTTGTTTTGTTTTGGTTTGGCTTTTTTTCTTTTTGTTTTGTTTTTTAAGAGAGTAAGATAAAAATGAAACACTCTCGTGATAAAAGTTATCGACGATATTGCTGGAGACTATGTGAAAACATGTGATAGCAAATTTTTGCACAACCAATGCATGTTTGTAAACAGCTGCTATTACACTTGAAACATCTAGGAGATACATGCTGTCAACGTATTAAATGTTGGGAACAAAACTTGAGTGAAAGAAGTACAAATTATATTGTAGAATAGGACTTTTAGATATCCTTAAATTTTTATGGAAAAATATATTTATTGAAGCGTAACCGTCAACATAATATTAGAAAGAGAAAGAGAAAAAAAGAAGGAAAAGGAAAGGGAAAAAAGAAAGAGAAAAAGAAGAAAAAACACAGAAGCAGGTAATACACACAGATAGGATCACATACAACACACAAGCATATAATACACACAACTAGGACCACATACAACACACAAGCAGGTAATACACACATTTAGGACACATGCAATAGACAAGCAGTAAATACACACACATCTAGGAACACATACAACAAACAAGCAGGTAACACATACATCTAGGACCACATACAACACACAAGCAGGTAATACACACATTTAGAGCACATGCAATACACAAGCAGTACATACACACACATCTAGGAACACATATAACAAACAAGCAGGTAACACATACATCTAGGACCACATACAAGACACAAGAAGGTAATACATATAGCAAGGATTCATATAATACACAAGTAGGTAATACACACATATAGGACTACATACAACACATAACAAGGCAATACATACATCTAGGACCCCATAAAACACACTAGCAGGAAATACACACATCTAGGACCACATAAAATATAGAAGCAGGTAATACACACGTCTAGGAACACATACAACACACACAAGCAAGTAATACGCACATCTAGGACCACATACAATACACAAGCAGGTAATACGCATATCTACGACAATATACAATACACAAGCATGTAATACACACACCTAGGACCACATACAACACATAAGCAGGTAATACATACATCTTGGACCACATACAACACACTAGCAGATAATACACACATCTAGAAACAAATACAATACACAAGCAGGTAATACACATATCTTGGACCACATACAATACACAAACAGGTAATACACACATCTAGGACCACATACAACACATAAGCAGGCAATATATACATCTAGGACCACATACAGCACACCAGCAGATAATACACACATCTAGGACCACATACAACACACAAACAGGAAATAAACACATCTAGGACCACATACAACACACAAGCGGGTAAAACATACATCTATGACTACATACAATACACAAGCAGGTAATACACACATCTAGGACCACATACAACACACAAGCAGATAATACACACATCTAGGACCACATACAGCACAGAAGGAGGTAAAACACACATCTAGTAAAATATACAACACACAAGCCGGTAATACACACATCTAGGACCACATACAGCACAGATGCAGGTAAAACATACATCTAAGACAACATACAATACACATTCAGGTAATACACACATTTAGGACAACATTCAACACACTAGCTTGGTAATACATCCATCTAGGACCACATAGAACACAGAAACAGGTAATACACACATCTAGGACCACTTACAGAACATAAGCTGGTAATACACACATATAGGACCACATACAACACACAAGCAGGTAATGCACACATCTAGGACCACATACAACACAAAAGTAGATAATAATACATATAGGACACGTACAACACACAAGTAGATAATACATACATCTAGGTCCTCATACAACACACAAGAAGGTAATACATACATCTAGGACCACATACAACACACGAGCAGGTAATACACACAGTTAGGACGACATACAATACACGGGCAGGTAATACACACATCTAGGCACACATACAACACACAAGCAGGTAATACACACATCTAGGACCACATACAACACACAAGTAGATAATACATACATCTAGGACCACACACAACACACAGGCAGATAATATATATATCTAGGACATTACATACAAAACATAAGCTGGTAATACACACATATAGGCCCACATACAACACACAAGCAGGTAATAAATACATCTAGGACCATATACAATACAAAACCAGGTAATACACACATCTAGGACCACATACAAAAGAGAAGCAGGTAATACACACATCTAGCATCTCATACAATACACAAACAGGTAATACATCAATCCAGGACCACATACAACACACAAGCAGGTAATACTTACATCTAAGACCACATACAGCACACAAGCAGCTAAAACAGACATCTGGGTTCACATACAATGCACAAAGAGATAATACATACATCTAGGAACACATACAACACACAAGCAAATAATGCATACATCAAGGACCACATACAGCACACAAGTAGATAATACATACATCTAGGACAACATACAACACACAAGCAGGTAACACATACATCTAAGACCATATTCAGCACACAAGCTGGTAATACACACATCTAGGACCACATACAACACACAAGCAAGGAATACACACATCTAGAACCACATGCAACACACAAGCAGGTAATACACACATCTTGGACAGCATACAACACACAAGCAGTTAATACATACATCTAGGACCATATACATCACACAAGCAGGTAATAAACACATCTAGGGCCATATACAACACACAAGCAGGTAATACACACATCTAGGACCACATACAACACACGAGCAGGTAATAAACACATCTAGGACCACATACAACACACGAGCAGGTAATAAACACATCTAGGACCACATACAATACGTAAGCAGGTAATACACACATCTAGGACCACATACAACACACAAGCAGGTAATAAACACATCTAGGACCACATACAACACACAAGCAGGTAATATATACATCTAGGACCACATACAACACACATGCAGGTAATACACACATCTACGACCACATACAACACACAAGCAGGTAATACATACATCTAGGACTACATACAACACACAAGCAGGTAATACATACATCTAGGACCACATACAATACACAAGCAGGTAATCCACACATCTAGGACCACGTACAATACACAAGCAGGTAATACACACATCTAGGACCACATACAACACAAAGCAGGTAATACACACATCTAGGACCACATATAACACACAAGCATGTAAAACATACTTCTAAGACTACATACAAAACACAAGCAGATAATACATACAACTAAGACCACATAAACTACAGATGCAGGTAATACACACATCTAGGACCACATACTACACAAGCAGGTAATACATGAATCTAGGACCACATACGCCACACATGCAGGTAAAACACACATCTATGACAAAACACAACGCACAAGCTGGTAATACACCCATCTAGGAAACTATACAACACACAAGCCGGTAATACACACATCTAGGACCACATACAACACACAAGCAGGTAATACACACATCTAGGACCACATACAGCACAGATGCAGGTAAAACATACATCTAGGACAACATACAATACAAAAGCAGGTAATACACACATCTAGGACCATATTCAACACACTAGCTGGTAATACATCCATCTAGGACCACATAGAACACAAAAACAGGTAATACACACATCTAGGACCACTTACAATACACAATCAGGTAATACACACACACATCTAAGACCACATACAATACACAAGCAGGTAATACAGACATCTAGGACAACATACAATACACAAGTAGATAATACATACATCTAGGACCACACACAACGCACAAGCAGGTAATGCATATATCTAGGACCACATACAACACACAAGCAGGTAATACACACATGTAAGACCACATACAACACAGAAGCAGGTAAAACATACATCTCAGACTACATACAATACACAAGAAGGATATACATAGATCTAGGACCACATGCAACACACTAGCTGGTAATACATCCATCAGGGACCACATAGAAGACACACAAAGGTAATACATACATCTACGACCAAATACAATACACACTCAGGTAATACACAGTCGCCAAGTAACACATATAACAAACAAGCAGGTAACACATACATCTGAGACAACATACAACACACAAGCCGGTAATTCTCACATCTACGACCACATGCAATTCCCAAGCAGGTAATACACACATCTAGGATCACATACATCACAAAAGTAGATAATACATACATCTAAAACTACATACAGCACACAAGCAGGTAATACACACATCTAGGACCACATAAAACACACAAGCAGGTAATACATACATCTAGGACGTCATACAACACACACGTAGATAATACATACATCTAGGACTACATACAACACATAAGCTGGTAATACACACCTCTAGGACCAGCTACAACACACAAGCAGGTAATACTTACATCTAGGACCATATACAATACACAATCAGGTAATACACACATCTAGGACCACGTACAATTCACAAGTAGGTAATACACACATCTAGGACCACATACAACACACAAGCAGGTAATACACACATCTAGGACCACATAAAACACACAAACAGGTAATACACACATCTAGGACCACATATAACACACAAGCAGGTAAAACTTACTTTTAAGACTACATACAAAACACAGGCAGATAATATTACAACTAAGATCACATACACCACAGATGCAGGTAATACACACATTTAGGACCACATACTACACAAACAGTTAATACACAAATCTAGGACCACATACCATAGACAAGCAGGCAATATATACATCTAGGATGTCATAAAGCACACCAGCAGTTAATACACACATCTAGGACCACATGCAACACACAAGTAGGTAAAACACACATCTAGGACAAAACACAACACACAAGCAGGTAATACACCCATCTAGGAAACTATACAACACACAACCGGTAATACACACATCTAGGACCACATACAACACTCAATCAGGTAATACACACATCTAGGACCACATACAGCACAGATGCAGGTAAAACATACATCTAAGACAACATACAATACACAAGCAGGTAATATACACATCTAGGAACACATTCAACATACTAGCTGGTAATACATCCATCTAGGACCATATAGAACACACAAACAGGTAATACACACATCTAGGACCACTTACAATACACAATCAGGTAATACACACACATCTAAGACCACATACAATACACAAGCAGGTAATACAGACATCTAGGGCCACATACAACACACAAGTAGATAATACATACATCTAGGACCACACACAACGCACAAGCAGGTAATACATACATCTAGGACCACATACAACACATAAGCTGGTAATACACACATCTAGGACCATATACAACACACAAGCAGGTAATACACACATGTAGGACCACATACAACACAGAAGCAGGTAAAACATACATCTCAGGCTACATACAATACACAAGCAGGATATACATAGATCTAGGACCACATGCAACACACTAGCTGGTAATACATCCATCTGGGACCACATAGAAGACACACACAGGTAATACACACATCTACGACCAAATACAATACACACTCAGGTAATACACAGTCGCCAAGGAACACATATAACAAACAAGCAGGTAACACATACATCTGAGACAACATACAACACACAAGCCGGTAATTCTCACATCTACGACCACATGCAATTCACAAGCAGTTAGTACACACATCTAGGACCACGTACAACACAAAAGTAGATAATACATACATCTAAAACGACATACAGCACACAAGCAGGTAATACACACATCTAGGACCACATAAAACACACAAGCAGGTAATAAATACATCTAGGACGTCATACAACACACACGTAGATAATACATACATCTAGGACTACATACAACACATAAGCTGGTAATACATACCTCTAGGACCAGCTACAACAGACAAGCAGGTAATACGTACATCTAGGACCATATGCAATACACAATCAGGTAATACACACATCTAGGAACACATACAACACACAAGCAGGTAATACACACATCTAGGATCACATCCAATACACAAACAGGTAATGCATACATCTAGGACCACATACACCACACAAGCAGGTAATACACACATCTAGGACCACATACAACACACAAGCAGATAATACAGACATCTAGGACCACATACAACACACAAGTAGATAATACATACATCTAGGACCACACATAACGCACAAGCAGGTAATACATACATCTAGGACCACATACAACACATAAGCTGGTAATACACACATCTAGGACCACATACAAAAGATAAGCAGGTAATACACACATCTAGCATCACATACAATACACAAACAGGTAATACATCAATCCAGGACCACATACAACACACAAGCAGGTAATACTTACATCTAAGACCACATACAGCACACAAGCAGATAAAACAGACATCTAGGTTCACATACAATGCACAAAGAGATAATACATACATCTAGGAACACATACAACACACAAGCAAATAATGCATACATCAAGGACTACATACAGCACACAAGTAGATAATACATACATCTAGGACAACATACAACACACAAGCAGGTAATACATACATCTAGGACCATATAAATCACACAAGCTGGTAATACACACATCTAGGACCTCATACAACACACAAGAAGGGAATACACACATCTAGAACCACATACAACAGACAAGCAGGTAATACACACATCTTGGACAACATACAACACACAAGTTGATAATACAAACACCTAGGACCACATACAATACACAAGCAGGTAATACACACATCTACGACAAGATAAAACACACAAGCAGGTAATAAACACATCTAGGACCACATACAATACGTAAGCAGGTAATACACACATCTAGGACCACATATAACACACAAGCAGGTAAAACTTACTTTTAAGACTACATACAAAACACAAGCAGATAATACATACAACTAAGATCACAGAAACTACAGATGCAGGTAATACACACATCTAGGACCAATACAACACAAGCAGGTAATACACAAATCTAGGACCACATACGCCACACAAGCAGGTAATACATACATCTAGGACTACATACAACACACAAGCAGGTAATACATACTTCTAAGACTACATACAAAACACAAGCAGATAATACATACAACTAAGACCACATAAACTACAGATGCAGGTAATACACACATCTAGGACCACATACTACACAAGCAGGTAATACACAAATCTAGGACCACATACGCCACACAAGCAGGTATAACACACATCTATGACAAAACACAACGCACAAGCTGGTAATACAACCATCTAGGAAACTATACAACACACAAGCCGGCAATACACACATCTAGGACCACATACAACACACAAGCAGGTAATACACACATCTAGGACCAGATACAGCACAGATGCAGGTAAAACATACATCTAGGACAACATACAATACACAAACAGGTAATACACACATCTAGGACCATATTCAACACACTAGCTGGTAATACATCCATCTAGGACCACATAGAACACACAAACAGGTAATACACACATCTAGGACCACTTACAATACACAATCAGGTAATACACACACATCTAAGACCACATACAATACACAAGCAGGTAATACAGACATCTAGGACCACATACAACACACAAGTAGATAATACATACATCTAGGACCACACACAACGCACAAGCAGGTAATGCATACATCTAGGACCACATACAACACATAAGCTTGTAATACACATATCTAGGACCACATACAACACACAAGCAGGTAATACACACATCTAGGACCACATCCAACACACAAGCAGGTAATACACACATGTAAGACCACATACAACACAGAAGCACGTAAAACATACATCTCTGACTACATACAATACATAAGCAGGATATACATAGATCTAGGACAACATGCAACACACTAGCTGGTAATACATCCATCAGGGACCACATAGAAGACACACAAAGGTAATACATACATCTACGACCAAATACAATACACACTCAGGTAATACACAGTCGCCAAGGAACACATATAACAAACAAGCAGGTAACACATACATCTGAGACAACATACAACACACAAGCGGGTAATTCTCACATCTACGACCACATGCAATTCACAAGCAGTTAGTATACACATCTAGGACCACGTACAACACAAAAGTAGATAATAGATACATCTAAAACGACATACAGCACACAAGCAGGTAATACACACATCTAGGACCACATACAACACACAAGCAGGTAATAAACACATCTAGGACCACATACAACACACAAGCAGGTAATATATACATCTAGGACCACATACAACACACATGCAGATAATACACACATCTACGACAACATACAACACACAAGCAGGTAATACATACATCTAGGACTACATACAACACACAAGTAGGTAATACATACATCTAGGACCACATACAATACACAAGCAGGTAATCCACACATCTAGGACCACGTTCAATACACAAGCAGGCAATACACACATCTAGGATCACATACAACACACAAGCAGGTAATACACACATCTAGAACAACAGATAACACACAAGCAGGTAAAACATACTTCTAAGACTACATACAAAACACAAGCAGATAATACATACATCTAGGTCCACATACAACACACAAGAAGGTAATACATACATCTAGGACCACATACAACACACAAGCAGGTAATACATACATTTAGGACGACATACAATACACGGGCAGGTAATACACACATCTAGGCACACATACAACACACAAGCAGGTAATACACACATCTAGGACCACACACAAGACACAGGCAGATAATATATATATCTAGGACATTACATACAAAACATAAGCTGGTAATACACACATATAGGCCCACATACAACACACAAGCAGGTAATAAATACATCTAGGACCATATACAATACAAAACCAGGTAATACACACATCTAGGACCACATACAAAAGACAAGCAGGTAATACACACATCTAGCATCTCATACAATACACAAACAGGTAATACATCAATCCAGGACCACATACAACACACAAGCAGGTAATACTTACATCTAAAACCACATACAGCACACAAGCAGCTAAAACAGACATCTAGGTTCACATACAATGCACAAAGAGATAATACATACATCTAGGAACACAAAAGCAAATAATGCATACATCAAGGACCACATACAGCACACAAGTAGATAATACATACATCTAGGACAACATACAACACACAAGCAGGTAATACATACATCTAGGACCATATAAATCACACAAGCTGGTAATACACACATCTATGACCACATACAACACACAATCAGGAAATACACACATCTAGAACCACATCCAACACACAAGCAGGTAATACACACATCTTGGACAACATACAACACACAAGCAGGTAATACATACATCTAGGACCATATACATCACACAAGCAGGTAATACACACATCTAGGACCACATACAACACACAAGCAGGTAATAAACACATCTAGGGCCATATACAACACACAAGCAGGTAATATACACATCTAGGACCACATACAACACACGAGCAGGTAATAAACACATCTAGGACCACATACAACACACAAGCAGGTAATAAACACATCTAGGACCACATACAATACGTAAGCAGGTAATACACACATCTAGGACCACATACAACACACAAGCAGTTAATAAACACATCTAGGACCACATACAACACACAAGCAGGTAATAAACACATCTAGGACCACATACAATACGTAAGCAGGTAATACACACATCTAGGACCACATACAACACACAAGCAGTTAATAAACACATCTAGGACCACATACAACACACAAGCAGTTAATAAACACATCTAGGACCACATAAAACACACAAGCAGGTAATATATACATCTAGGACCACATACAACACACATGCAGGTAATACACACATCTACGACCACATACAACACACAAGCAGGTAATACATACATCTAGGACCACATACAATACACAAGCAGGTAATCCACACATCTAAGACCACGTACAATACACAATCAGGTAATACACACATCTAGGAACACATACAACACACAAGCAGGTAATACACACATCTAGGATCACATCCAATATACAAACAGGTAATGCATACATCTAGGACCACATACAACACACAAGCAGGTAATACACACATCTAGGACCACGTACAACACACAAACAGATAATACACACATCTAGGACCACATACAGCACAGAAGCAGGTAAAACACACATCTAGGAAAATATACAACACACAAGCCGGTAATACACACATCTAGGACCACATACAGCACAGATGCCGGTAAAACATACATCTAAGACAACATACAATACACATTCAGGTAATACACACATCTAGGACAACATTCAACACACTAGCTTGGTAATACATCCATATAGGACCACATAGAACACAGAAACAGGTAATACACACATCTAGGACAACTTACAGAACATAAGCTGGTAATACACACATATAGGACCACATACAACACACAAGCAGGTAATGCACACATCTAGGACCACATACAACACAAAAGTAGATAATGATACATCTAGGACACGTACAACACACAAGTAGATAATACATACATCTAGGTCCAGATACAATACACAAGAAGGTAATACATACATCTAGGACCACATACAACACAAAAGCAGGTAATACACACATTTAGGACGACATACAACACACGGGCAGGTAATACACACATCTAGGCACACATACAACACACAAGTAGATAATACATACATCTAGGACCCCACACAACACACAGGCAGATAATATATATATCTAGGACATTACATACAAAAGATAAGCTGGTAATACACACATATAGTCCCACATACAACACAGAAGCAGGTAATAAATACATCTAGGACCATATACAATACAAAACCAGGTAATACACACACCTAGGACCACATACAAAAGACAAGCAGGTAATACACCCATCTAGCATCACATACAATACACAAACAGGTAATACATCAATCCAGGACCACATACAGCACACAAGCAGGTAATAATTACATCTAAGACCACATACAGCACACAAGCAGCTAAAACAGACATCTAGGTTCACATACAATGCACAAAGAGATAATACATACATCTAGAAACACATACAACAGACAAGAAAATAATGCATACATCAAGGACCACATACAGCACACAAGTAGATAATGCATACATCTAGGACAACATACAACACACAAGCAGGTAATACATACATCTAGGGCCACATTCAGCACACAAGCTGGTAATACACACATCGAGGACCACATACAACACACAAGCAGGGAATACACACATCTAGAACCACATACAACACACAAGCAGGTGATACACACATCTTGGACAACATAAAACACATAAGCAGGTAATACATACATCTAGGACCATATACATCACACAAGCAGGTAATACACACATCTTGGACCACATACAATACACAAGCAGGTAATAAACACCTCTAGGGCCATATACAACACACAAGCAGGTAATACACACATCTAGGACCACATACAACACACAAGCAGGTAATAAACACATCTAGGACCACATACAACACACAAGCAGGTAATATATACATCTAGGACCACATACAACACACATGCAGGTAATACACACATCTACGACCACATACAACACACAAGCAGGTAATACATACATCTAGGACTACATACAACACACAAGCAGGTAATACATACATCTAGGACCACATACAATACACAAGCAGGTAATCCACACATCTAGGACCACGTACAATACACAAGCAGGCAATACACACATCTTGGATCACATACAACACACAAGCAGGTAATACACACATCTAGGACCACATATAACACACAAGCAGGTAAAACATACTTCTAAGACTACATACAAAACACAAGCAGATAATACATACATCTAGGTCCACATACAACACACAGGAAGGTAATACATACATCTAGGACCACATACAACACACAAGCAGTTAATACACACATTTAGGACGACATACAATACACGGGCAGGTAATACACACATCTAGGCACACATACAACACACAAGCAGGTAATACACACATCTAGGACCACATACAACACACAAGTAGATAATACATACATCTAGGACAACACACAACACACAGGCAGATATTATATATATCTAGGACATTACATACAAAACATAAGATGGTAATACACACATATAGGCCCACATACAACACACAAGCAGGTAATAAATACATCTAGGACCATATACAATACAAAACCAGGTAATACACATATCTAGGACCACATACAAAAGACAAGCAGGTAATACACACATCTAGCATCTCATACAATACACAAACAGGTAATACATCAATCCAGGACCACATACAACGCACAAGCAGGTAATACTTACATCTAAGACCACATAGAGCACACAAGCAGCTAAAACAGACATCTAGGTTCACATACAATGCACTTAAGAGATAATACATACATCTAGGAACACATACAACACACAAGCAAATAATGCATACATCAAGGACCACATACAGCACACAAGTAGATAATACATACATCTAGGACAACATACAACACACAAGCAGGTAATACATACATCTAGGACCATATTCAGCACACAAGCTGGTAATACACACATCTAGGACCACATACAACACACAAGCAGGGAATACACACATCTAGAACCACATACAACACACAAGCAGGTAATACACACATCTTGGACAACATACAACACACAAGCAGGTAATACATACATCTAGGACCATATACATCACACAAGCAGGTAATACACACATCTAGGACCACATAAAATGCACAAGCAGGTAATAAACACATCTAGGGCCATATACAACACACAAGCAGGTAATACACACATCTAGGACCACATACGACACACGAGCAGGTAATAAACACATCTAGGACCACATACAACACACAAGCAGGTAATAAACACATCTAGGACTACATACAATACGTAAGCTGGTAATACACACATCTAGGACCACATACAACACACAAGCAGGTAATAAACACATCTAGGACCACATAAAACACTCAAGCAGGTAATATATACATATAGGACCACATACAACACACATGCAGGTAATACACACATCTACGACCACATACAACACACAAGCAGGTAATACATACATCTAGGTCTACATACAACACACAAGCAGGTAATACATACATCTAGGACCACATACAATACACAAGCAGGTAATCCACACATCTAAGACCACGTACAATACACAAGCAGGTAATACACACATCTAGGACCACATACAACACAAAGCTGGTAATACACACATCTAGGACCACATATAACACACAAGCAGGTAAAACATACTTCTAAGACTACATACAAATCACAAGCAGATAATACATACAACTATGACCACATAAACTACAAATGCAGGTAATACATACATCTAGGACCAATACTACACAAGCAGGTAATACACAAATCTAGGACCACATACGCCACACAAGCAGGTAAAACACACATCTATGACAAAACACAACGCACAAGCTGGTAATACACCCATCTAGGAAACTATACAACACACAAGCCGGTAATACACACATCTAGGACCACATACAGCACAGATGCAGGTAAAACATACATCTAGGACAACATACAATACTCAAAAAGATAATACACACATCTAGGACCATATTCAACACACTAGCTGGTAATACATCCATCTAGGACCACATACAACACACAAACAGGTAATACACACATCTAGGACCACTTACAATACACAATCAGGTAATACACACACATCTAAGACCACATACAATACACAAGCAGGTAATACAGACATCTAGGACCATATACATCACACAAGCAGGTAATACACACATCTTGGACCACATACAATACACAAGCAGGTAATAAATACATCTAGGGCCATATACAACACACAAGCAGGTAATACACACATCTAGGACCACATACAACACACAAGCAGGTAATAAACACATCTAGGACCACATACAACACACACGCAGGTAATATATACATCTAGGACCACATACAACACACATGCAGGTAATACACACATCTACGACCACATACAACACACAAGCAGGTAATACATACATCTAGGACTACATACAACACACAAGCAGGTAATACGTACATCTAGGACCACATACAATACACAAGCAGGTAATCCACACATCTAGGACCACGTACAATACACAAGCAGGCAATACACACATCTTGGATCACATACAACACACAAGCAGGTAATACACACATCTAGGACCACATATAACACACAAGCAGGTAAAACATACTTCTAAGACTACATACAAAACACAAGCAGATAATACATACATCTAGGTCCACATACAACACACAGGAAGGTAATACATACATCTAGGACCACATACAACACACAAGCAGTTAATACACACATTTAGGACGACATACAATACACGGGCAGGTAATACACACATCTAGGCACACATACAACACACAAGCAGGTAATACACACATCTAGGACCACATACAACACACAAGTAGATAATACATACATCTAGGACCACACACAACACACAGGCAGATATTATATATATCTAGGACATTACATACAAAACATAAGATGGTAATACACACATATAGGCCCACATACAACACACAAGCAGGTAATAAATACATGTAGGACCATATACAATACAAAACCAGGTAATACACATATCTAGGACCACATACAAAAGACAAGCAGGTAATACACACATCTAGCATCTCATACAATACACAAACATGTAATACATCAATCCAGGACCACATACAACGCACAAGCAGCTAATACTTACATCTAAGACCACATACAGCACACAAGCAGCTAAAACAGACATCTAGGTTCACATACAATGCACTTAAGAGATAATACATACATCTAGGAACACATACAACACACAAGCAAATAATGCATACATCAAGGACCACATACAGCACACAAGTAGATAATACATACATCTAGGACAACATACAACACACAAGCAGGTAATACATACATCTAGGACCATATTCAGCACACAAGCTGGTAATACACACATCTAGGACCACATACAACACACAAGCAGGGAATACACACATCTAGAACTACATACAACACACAAGCAGGTAATACACACATCTTGGACAACATACAACACACAAGCAGGTAATACATACATCTAGGACCATATACATCACACAAGCAGGTAATACACACATCTAGGACCACATAAAATGCACAAGCAGGTAATAAACACATCTAGGACCACATACAACACACAAGCAGGTAATACACACATCTAGGACCACATACAACACACAAGCAGGTAATAAACACATCTAGGACCACATAAAACACTCAAGCAGGTAATATATACATATAGGACCACATACAACACACATGCAGGTAATACACACATCTACGACCACATACAACACACAAGCAGGTAATACATACATCTAGGTCTACATACAACACACAAGCAGATAATACATACATCTAGGACCACATACAATACACAAGCAGGTAATAAACACATCTAAGACCACGTACAATACACAAGCAGGTAATACACACATCTAGGACCACATACAACACAAAGCTGGTAATACACACATCTAGGACCACATATAACACACAAGCAGGTAAAACATACTTCTAAGACTACATACAAATCACAAGCAGATAATACATACAACTAAGACCACATAAACTACAAATGCAGGTAATACACACATCTAGGACCAATACTACACAAGCAGGTAATACACAAATCTAGGACCACATACGCCACACAAGCAGGTAAAACACACATCTATGACAAAACACAACGCACAAGCTGGTAATACACCCATCTAGGAAACTATACAACACACAAGCCGGTAATACACACATCTAGGACCACATACAGCACAGATGCAGGTAAAACATACATCTAGGACAACATACAATACTCAAAAAGATAATACACACATCTAGGACCATATTCAACACACTAGCTGGTACTACATCCATCTAGGACCACATACAACACACAAACAGGTAATACACACATCTAGGACCACTTACAATACACAATCAGGTAATACACACACATCTAAGACCACATACAATACACAAGCAGGTAATACAGACATCTAGGACCACATACAGCACACAAGTAGATAATACATACATCTAGGACCACACACAACGCACACGGAGGTAATGCATACATCTAGGACCACATACAACACATAAGCTTGTAATACACACATCTAGGACCACATAAAACACACAAGCAGGTAATACATACATCTAGGACGTCATACAACACACATGTAGATAATACATACATCTTGGACTACATTCAACACATAAGCTGGTAATACACACCTCTAGGACCAGCTACAACACACAAGCAGGTAATACATACATCTAGGACCATATACAATACACAATCAGGTAATACACACATCTAGGAGCACGTACAATACACAAGCAGGTAATACACACATCTAGGACCACATTCAACACACAAGCAGGTAATACACACATCTAGGACCACATAAAACACACAAACAGGTAATACACACATCTAGGACCACATAAAACACACAAGCAGGTAAAACTTACTTTTAAGACTACATACAAAACACAAGCAGATAATACATACAACTAAGTTCACATACACCACAGATGCAGGTAATACACACATTTAGGACCACATACTACACAAACAGTTAATACACAAATCTAGGACCACATGCAACACACAAGCAGGTAAAACAAACATCTAGGACAAAACACAACACACAAGCAGGTAATACACCCATCTAGGAAACTATACAACACACAAGCCGGTAATACACACATCTAGGACCACATACAGCACAGATGAAGGTAAAACATACATCTAAGACAACATACAATACACAAGCAGGTAATACACACATCTAGGAACACATTCAACACACTAGCTGGTAATACATCCATCTAGGACCACATAGAACACACAAACAGGTAATACACACATCTAGGACCACTTACAATACACAATCAGGTAATACACACATATCTAAGACCACATACAATACACAAGCAGGTAATACAGACATCTAGGACCACATACAACACACAAGTAGATAATACATAAATCTAGGACCACACACAACGCACAAGCAGGTAATACATACATCTAGGACCACATTCAACACACGAGCAGGTAATAAACACATCTAGGACCACATACAACACACAAGTTGATAATACAAACACCTAGGACCACATACAATACACAAGCAGGTAATACACATATCTAGGACCACATACAACACACAAGCAGGTAATAGACACATCTAGTACCACATACAATACGTAAGCAGGTAATACACACATCTAGGACCACATACAACACACAAGCAGGTAATAAACACATCTAGGACCACATACAACACACAAGCAGGTGATATATACATCTAGGACCACATACAACACACATGCAGATAATACACACATCTACGACAACATACAACACACAAGCAGGTAATACATACATCTAGGACTACATACAACACACAAGCAGGTAATACATACATCTAGGACCACATACAATACACAAGCAGGTAATCCACACATCTAGTACCACGTTCAATACACAAGCAGGCAATACACACATCTAGGATCACATACAACAAACAAGCAGGTAATACACACATCTAGGACAACAGATAACACACAAGCAGGTAATACATACTTCTAAGACTACATACAAAACACAAGCAGATAATACATACATCTAGGTCCACATACAACACACAAGAAGTTAATACATACATCTAGGACAACATACAACACACAAGCAGGTAATACACACATTTAGGACGACATACAATACACGGGCAGGTAATACACACATCTAGGCACACATACAACACACAAGCAGGTAATACACACATCTAGGACCACACACAAGACACAGGTAGATAATATATATATCTAGGACATTACATACAAAACATAAGCTGGTAATACACACATATAGGCCCACATACAACACACAAGCAGGTAATAAATACATCTAGGACCATATACAATACAAAACCAGGTAATACACACATCTAGGACCACATACAAAAGACAAGCAGGTAATACACACATCTAGCATCTCATACAATACACAAACAGGTAATACATCAATCCAGGACCACATACAACACACAAGCAGGTAATACTTACATCTAAAACCACATACAGCACACAAGCAGCTAAAACAGACATCTAGGTTAACATACAATGCACAAAGAGATAATACATACATCTAGGAACACAAAAAACACACAAGCAAATAATGCATACATCAAGGACCACATACAGCACACAAGTAGATAATACATTCATCTAGGACAACATACAACACACAATCAGGAAATACACACATCTAGAACCACATCCAACACACAAGCAGGTAATACACACATCTTGGACAACATACAACACACAAGCAGGTAATACATACATCTAGGACCATATACATCACACAAGCAGGTAATACACACATCTAGGACCACATACAACACACAAGCAGGTAATAAACACATCTAGGGCCATATACAACACACAAGCAGGTAATACACACATCTAGGACCACATACAACACACGAGCAGGTAATAAACACATCTAGGACCACATACAACACACAAGCAGGTAATAAACACATCTAGGACCACATACAATACGTAAGCAGGTAATACACACATCTAGGACCACATACAACACACAAGCAGTTAATAAACACATCTAGGACCACATAAAACACACAAGCAGGTTATATATACATCTAGGACCACATACAACACACATGCAGGTAATACACACATCTACGACCACATACAACACACAAGCAGGTAATACATACATCTAGGACTACATACAACACACAAGCAGGTAATACATACATCTAGGACCACATACAATACACAAGCAGGTAATCCACACATCTAGGACCACGTACAATACACAAGCAGGTAATACACACATCTAGGACCACATACAACACAAAGCAGGTAATACACACATCTAGGAACACATATAACACACAAGCAGGTAAAACATACTTCTAAGACTACATACAAAACACAAGCAGATAATACATACAACTAAGACCACATAAACTACAAATGCAGGTAATACACACATCTAGGACCACATAATACACAAGCAGGTAATACACAAATCTAGGACCACATACGCCACACAAGCAGGTAAAACACACATCTATGACAAAACACAACGCACAAGCTGGTAATACACCCATCTAGGAAACTATACAACACACAAGCGGGTAATACACACATCTAGGACCACATACAACACACAAGCAGGTAATACACACATCTAGGACCACATACAGCACAGATGCAGGTAAAACATACATCTAGGAAAACATACAATACACAAACAGGTAATACACATATCTAGGACCATATTCAACACACTAGCTGGTAATACATCCATCTAGGACCACATAGAACACACAAACAGGTAATACACATATCTAGGACCACTTACAATACACAATCAGGTAATACACACACATCTAAGACCACATACAATACACAAGCAGGTAATACAGACATCTAGGACCACATACAACACACAAGTAGATAATACATACATCTAGGACCACACACAACGCACAAGCAGGTAATACACACATCTAGGACCACATACAACACACAAGCAGGTAATACACACATCTAGGACCACATACAACACACAAGCAGGTAATACACACATGTAAGACCACATACAACACAGAAGCAGGTAAAACATACATCTCAGACTACATACAATACACAAGCAGGATATACATAGATCTACGACCACATGCAACACACTAGCTGGTAATACATCCATCAGGGACCACATAGAAGACACACAAAGGTAATACATACATCTACGACCAAATACAATACACACTCAGGTAATACACAGTCACCAAGGAACACATATAACAAACAAGCAGGTAACACATACATCTGAGACAACATACAACACACAAGCCGGTAATTCACACATCTACGACCACATGCAATTCACAAGCAGGTAATACCCACATCTAGTATCACATACAACACAAAAGTAGATAATACATACATCTAAAACTACATACAGCACACAAGCAGGTAATACACACATCTAGGACCACATAAAACACACAAGCAGGTAATACATACATCTAGGACGTCATACAACACACACGTAGATAATACATACATCTAGGACTACATACAACACATAAGCTGGTAATACACACCTCTAGGACCAGCTACAACACACAAGCAGGTAATACATACATCTAGGACCTTATGCAATACACAATCAGGTAATACACACATCTAGGACCACGTACAATACACAAGCAGGTTATACACACATCTAGGACCACATACAACACACAAGCAGGTAATACACACATCTAGGACCACATGAAACACAGAAACAGGTAATACACACATCTAGGACCACATATAATACACAAGCAGGTAAAACTTACTTTTAAGACTACATACAAAACACAAGCAGATAATACGTACAACTAAGATCACATACACTACAGATGCAGGTAATACACACATTTAGGAACACATACTACACAAACAGTTAATACACAAATCTAGGACCACATACAATAGACAAGCAGGCAATATATACATCTAGGATGTCATAAAGCACACCAGCAGTTAATACACACATCTAGGACCACATGCAACACACAAGCAGGTAAAACACACATCTAGGACAAAACACAACACACAAGCAGGTATTACACCCATCTAGTAAACTATACAACACACAAGCCGGTAATACACACATCTAGGACCACATACAACACACAATCAGGTAATACACACATCTAGGACCACATACAGCACAGATGCAGGTAAAACATACATCTACGACAACATACAACACACAAGCCGGTAATACACACATCTAGGACAACATACAATACACAAGGAGGTAATACACACATCTAGGAACACATTCAACACACTAGCTGGTAATACATCCATCTACGACCACATAGAACACACAAACAGGTAATACACACATCTAGGACCACTTACAATACACAATCAGGTAATACACACACATCTAAGACCACATACAATACACAAGCAGGTAATACAGACATGTAGGACCACATACAACACACAAGTAGATAATACATACATCTAGGACCACTTACAATACACAATCAGGTAATACACACACATCTAAGACCACATACAATACACAAGCAGGTAATATAGACATCTAGGACCACATACAACACACAAGTAGATAATACACACATCTAGGACCACACACAACGCACAAGCAGGTAATACATACATCTAGGACCACATACAACACATAAGCTGGTAATACACATATCTAGGACCATATACAACACACAAGCAGGTAATACACACATGTAGGACCACATACAACACAGAAGCAGGTAAAACATACATCTCAGACTACATACAATACACAAGCAGGATATACATAGATCTAGGACCACATGCAACACACTAGCTGGTAATACATCCATCTGGGACCACATAGAAGAGACACACAGGTAATACACACATCTACGACCAAATACAATACACACTCAGGTAATACACAATCGGCAAGGAACACATATAACAAACAAGCAGGTAACACATACATCTGAGACAACATACAACACACAAGCCGGTAATTCACACATCTACGATCACATGCAATTCACAAGCAGTTAGTACACACATCTAGGACCACGTATAACACAAAAGTAGATAATACATACATCTAAAACGACATACAGCACACAAGCAGGTAATACACACATCTAGGACCACATAAAACACACAAGCAGGTAATACATATATCTAGGACGTGATACAACACACACGTAGATAATACATACATCTAGGACTACATACAACACATAAGCTGGTAATACACACCACTAGGACCAGCTACAACACACAAACAGGTAATACGTACATCTAGGACCATATACAATACACAATCAGGTAATACACACATCTAGGAACACATACAACACACAAGCAGGTGATACACACATCTAGGATCACATCCAATACACAAACAGGTAATGCATACATCTAGGACCACATACAACACACAAGCAGGTAATACACACATGTAGGACCACATAAAAGACGCAAGCAGGTAATACACACATCTAGGTTCACATACAATACACAAACAGGTAATACATACATCTAGGAACACATAGAACACACAAACAGGTAATACACACATCTAGAACCACATACACTACACGATCAGTTAATACACACACATCAAGAAACACATACAACAAACAAGCAGGTTACACATACATCTAAGACAACATACAACACGCAAGCAGGTAATTCACACATCTAGGACCACATACAACACGCAAACAGGTAATATATACATCTAGGACCACATACAACACAAAAGTAGATAATAAAACATCTAGGACTACATACCACACACAAGCAGGTAATACATACATCTAGGACCACATACAACACACAAGTAGGTAATACACACATTTAGGATCACATACAATACACGGGCAGGTAATACACACATCTAGGCACACATACAACACACAAGCAGGTAATACACACATCTAGGACCACATACAACACAGAAGTAGATAATACATACATCTAGGACCACACGCAACACACAGGCAGATAATACATTCATCTAGGACCACATACAAAACTTAAGCTGGTAATACACACATATAGGACCACCTACAACACACAAGCAGGTAATAAATACATCTAGGACCAAATACAATACAAAACCAGGTAATACACACATCTAGCACCACATACAAAACACAAGCAGGTAATACACACATATCGCATCACATACAATACACAAACAGCTAATACATATATCTAGGATCACAGACAACACACAAGCAGGTAATACATACATCTAGGACCACTTACAACACACACGCAGGTAATACATAGATCTAAGACCACATACAACACACAAGCAGGTAATACACACATCTAGGATCACATACAATAAACAAACAGGTAATACACACATCCAGGACCACATACAACACACAAGCAGGTAATACACACATCTAGGAACATTTACAACACACAAGTAGATAATACATACATATAGGCCACCTACAACACACAAGCAGGTAATACACACATCTTAGACCACATACAATACACAAGCAGGTAATACATACATCTAGTTCACATAGAAGACACAAGCATGAAATACACACAATTAGGACCACATACAACACACAAGCAGGTAATACATACAACTAGGACAACATACAACACACAAGCAAGTAATGCATACATCTACGACCAGATACAACACACAAGCAGGTAATACACACATCTAGGACCGCATACAACACACAAGCAGGTAATACATACAGCTAAGACCACATACATCGCAGAAACAGGTAATACACACATCTAGGACAACATACAACACACCAGCAGGTAATACACATATCTAGGACCACATACAACACACAAGCAGGTAATAAACACAAGTAGGACCAAACACAGCACCCATGTAGGTAATACATACATCTAGGACGACATACAACACACAAGCAGGTAAAATATACATCTGAGACTACATACAACACACAAACAGGTAATACAACAATCTAGGCCAATACACAATACACAAAGAGGTAATATATACAACTAGGTTCACATACAACACACAAGTAGGTGATGCATAGATCTAGGACCACATACAACACAAAAGCAGCTATTACACATATCTAGGATCACATTCACTACACAAACAGGTAATACATATAACTAGGACTACATACAACACACAAGCAGCTAATACATACATCTAGGACCACATATAACCCACAAGCAGGTAATACATACATGTAGGACCACATACAACAAACAAGCAGGTAATACATACATCTAGTACAACATACAACACACAAGCTGGTAATACATACATCTAGGACCTCATACATCAAGCAAGAATGTAATACATACAACTAAGACCATACACATCAGAGAAACAGGTAATACACACATATTGGACCACATACAACACACAAGCAGGTAATACATACATCTAGGACCAAATACAACACAGAAGCTGGTAATACATACATCTAGGATCACATATAGCACGCAAGCAAGCAATATATACATCTAGGACAACATACAACACAACAGCAGGTAATACATACATCTAGGACCATATACAATACACTAAAAGTTAATACATACATCTAGGAACACATACATCAGAGAAGCAGGTAATATCCACATCTAGGACCACATACAATACACAAGCTGGTAACACACACATGTAGGATCACATACAGCACACATGCAGGCAATATATATATCTAGTACAACATACAACACACCAGCAGGTAATACACATATCTAGGACCACATACAACTCACAATCAGGTAATGCACACATCTAGGACCACATACATCACACAAGCAGGAAAAATATACATCACACAAGCAGGTAAAATATACATCTCAGACTACACACAACACACAAACATTTAATACACACATCTAGGCCAATATGCAATACACAAAGAGGTAATACATACAACTAGGTTCACATACAACACACACGCAGGTGATGCATAGATCTAGGATCGCATACAACACACAAGCAGGTAAAACATACATCTAGGACCACATACAGCACACAAGCAGGCAATAAATTCATCTAGGACCGCGTTCAGCACACCAGTATGTAATACACACATCTAGCATCACATACAATACACAAACAGGTAATACATACCTCAAGGAACACATATAACACACAACCAGTTAATGCATACATGTAGGACCACATACAATACACAAGTAGATAACACATGCATGTAGGACCACATACAACACACAAGCTGGTAATACATACATCTAGGACCTCATACAACAACCAAGCATGTAATACATACAACTAAGACCACACACATCAAAGAAACAGGTAATACACACATCTAGCACCACATACAACACACAAGCAGGTAAAACACACATCTAGGACCACATACAGCACACAAGCAGGCAATATATTCATCTAGGACCGCATTCAGCACACCAGCATGTAATACACACATATAGGACGACATACAACACACAAGCTAGTAATACATACATCTAGGACAACAGAAAACACACAAGCAAGTAAAACACACATGCTGTACCACATACAACACACAAGCAGGTAATACACACATCCAGGTTCACATACAATACACAAACAGTTAATACACACATCTAGGAATACATACATCAGAGAAGCAGGAAGTACACATATCTAGGACCACATACAACTCACAATCAGGTAATGCACACATCTAGGACTACATACATCACACAAGCAGATAATACATACATCTAGGACCACATACAACACACAAGCAGGTAATACACACATCTAGGATCACATTGAATACACAAACAGGTAATACATATATCTAGGACTACATACAACACACAAGCAGGTAATACATACATCTAGGACCACATACAACACACAAGCAGGCAATAGATACATCTAAGACCACATACAACACACAAGCAGGTAATATAGACATCTAGCATCACATAAAATACACAAACAGGTAATACACATCTAGGACCACATACAATACAGAAACAGGTAATATATACGTCTACGAACACATATAACACACAACCAGGTAATACATACATGTAGGACCACATACAACACACAAGCAGGTAATACATATATCTAGGACCACATACAACACACAAGCTGGTAATACATACATCTAGGACCTCATACAACAAGCAAGCATCTAATACATACAACTAAGACCACACACCTCAGTGAAACAGGTAATACACACATCTAGTCCAATATACAATACACAAGCAGGTAATACATACAACTAGGTTCACGTACAACACTCAAGCAGGTGATGCATACATCTAAGACCACATAAAACACGCAAGTATATAATACACACATCGAAGACCACATACAACACACAAGCAGGTAATACACACATCTAGGATCACATACAATACACAAACAGGTAATACATACATCCAGGACTACATACAACATACAAGCTGGTAATACATACATCTAGGACCTCATACAACAAGCAAGCAGGTAATACATACAACTAAGACCACACATCAGAGAAGCAGGTAATACACACATCTATGACCACATACAATACACATGCAGGTAAAACACACATCTAGGACCATATACAAGACGTTAGCTGGTAATACATACATCTAGGACCACATAGAACACACAAACAGGTAATATATACATCTGGCACCACATACAACACACACGCAGGTAATATATAGATCAAAGACCACATACAACACACAAGCGGTTAATACATACATCTAGGACCACATACAACACACAAGCAGGTAATACATACATCAAGGAGCACTTAGAATACACAAACAGGTAATACACACATCTAGGACCACATACAACACACAATCAGTTAATACACACAAATCAAGGAACACATACAACAGACAAGCAGGTAATATTTTCATCTAGGACCACATACAACACAAAAGTAGATAATAATACATCTAGGACCACATACAACACATAAGCAGGTCATACATACATGTCGGACCACATGCAACACAGAAGCAGGTAATACGTACATCTAGGAACACATACAACACAGAAGCAGGTAATACATTCATCTAGGACCATAGAAAATACACAAGCAGGCAATTCACACATCTAGGTTCACATACAATACACAAACAGGTAATACATACATCTAGGAACGCATACAACACACAACCAGGTAATACACACATCTAGGACCACATACAACACACAAGCAGATAATACATACATCTAGGACCACACACAACACACAAGCAAGTAATACATACATCTAGGACCACTTACAACACAGAAGCAGGTAATACACACATCTAGTTACACATACAATACACAAGCAGGTTACACACACATCTAGGACCACGTTCAGCACACTAGCTGGTAATACATACATCTAGGAACACATAGAACACACAAACAGGTAATACACACATCTAGGACAACATTAAATACACAAGCACACAATTCACACATTTAGGTTCACATACAATACACAATCAGGTAATAGACACACATCAATGAACACATACAAAAAACAAGCAGGTAACACATACATCTAAGACCAGATACAGCACGCAAGCAGGTAATACACACATCTATGATCACATACAATACACAAACAGGTAATACATACATCTAAGACTACATACAACACATAAGCTGGTAATACATATATCTAGATCCAGATGCAACACACAAGCAGGTAATACATACATCTAAGACTACATACAACACAATAGTAGATAAAAATACATCTAGGACCACATACATCACACTAGCAGGTAATACATACATATAGGACCACATACACACACACACAAACATGTAATATACACATTTATGACCACATATAGTACACGAGCAAGTAATACAAACATCTAGGACCACATACAACACAAAAGCAGGTAATACACACACCTAGGACCACATGTAAGACAGAAGTAGATAATACATACATCTAGGACTACATACAACACACAAGTAGGTAATACATACATCTAGGACCACATAGAACACACAAGTAGATAATACATACATCTAGGATCACATACAACACACAAGCAGGTAATACATACATCTGGGACCACATACAACACACAAGCAGGTAATACACACATCTGGGAGCACATACAACACATAAGTAGGTAATACATACATCGAGCACCACTTACAACACAGAAGCGGGTAATACACACATCTAGTTACACATACGATACACAAGCAGGGTATACACACATCTAGGACCACGTTCAACACACTAGCTGGTAATACATACATCAAGGAACACATAGAACACACAAACAGGTGATACACACATCTAGGACCACATACAATACACAATCAGGTAATAGACACACATCAATGAACACATACAACAAACAAGCAGGTAACACATACATCTAAGACCAGATACAACACGCAAGCAGGTAATACACACATCTATTATCACATACAATACACAAACAGGTAATCATACATCTAAGACTACATACAACACATAAGCTGGTAATACATACATCTAGATCCAGATACAACACACAAGCAGGTAATACATCTAAGATCACATACAACACAAAAGTAGATAATAATAATCTAGGCCCACATACATCACACTAGCAGGTAATACATACATATAGGACCACATACACACACACAGAAACTTGTAATACACACATTTAGGACCACATACAACACAAAAGCAGGTAATACACACATCTAGGACCACATATAACTCAGAAGTAGATAATACATACATCTGGGACCAGATACAACACACAAGCATGTAATACATACATCTAGGACAACATACAGACACACAAGCAGGTCATACATACATATAAGACCACATACAACACATAAGCTGGTAATACACACATCTACGACCACATATAATACAAAATCATGTAATACACATATCCAGGATCATATACAACACACAAGCAGGTACTACACACACCTAGTAACAAATACAATACACAAACAGGCAATACATACATCTAGGACCACTTACAACACAAAAGCCGGTAATACATACATCTAGGACCACATACAACACACACGCAGGTAATACATACATCTAAGACCACATACAACACACAAGCAGGTAATACACACATCTAGGATCACATACAATACAAAAGTAGACTATACATACATCTAGGACCACATGCAACACACAAGCAGGTAATAGACACACATCAATGAACACATACAACAAACAAGCAGGTAACACATACATCTAAGACCAGATACAACATGCAAGCAGGTAATACACACATCTATTATCACATACAATACACAAACAGGTAATCATACATCTAAGACTACATACAACACATAAGCTGGTAATACATACATCTAGATCCAGATACAACACACAAGCAGGTAATACATCTAAGATCACATACAACACAAAAGTAGATAATAATAATCTAGGCCCACATACATCACACTAGCAGGTAATACATACATATAGGACCACATACACACACACAGAAACTTGTAATACACACATTTAGGACCACATACAACACAAAAGCAGGTAATACACACATCTAGGACCACATATAACTCAGAAGTAGATAATACATACATCTGGGACCAGATACAACACACAAGCATGTAATACATACATCTAGGACAACATACAGACACACAAGCAGGTCATACATACATATAAGACCACATACAACACATAAGCTGGTAATACACACATCTACGAGCACATATAATACAAAATCATGTAATACACATATCCAGGATCATATACAACACACAAGCAGGTACTACACACACCTAGGAACAAATACAATACACAAACAGGCAATACATACATCTAGGACCACTTACAACACAAAAGCCGGTAATACATACATCTAGGACCACATACAACACACACGCAGGTAATACATACATCTAAGACCACATACAACACACAAGCAGGTAATACACACATCTAGGATCACATACAATACAAAAGTAGACAATACATACATCTAGGACCACATGCAACACACAAGCAGGTAATACACACATCTAAAATCACATACAACACACAAATCGATAATAATATATCTAGGACCACATACAACACACTAGCAGGTAATACAAACATCTAGGACCACATACAACACAAAAGCAGGTAATACACACATCTAGTTACACATACAATACACAAGCAGGGTATATACACATCTAGGACCACATATAACACACAAGCAGGTAATACAAACATCTAGGACCACATACAACACAAAAGCAGGTGATACACACATCTAGGACCACATATAACAAAGAAGTAGATAATACATACATCTAGGACCACATACAACACACAAGCAGGTTGTACACACATCTAGGGGCACTTAACAACACACAAGTAGATAATACATACATCTATGACCACATACAACACACAAGCCGGTAATACATACATCTAGGACAACATACAACGCACAAGCAGGTAATACACACATCTAGGATCACATACAATACAAAAGTAGACAATACATACATCTAGGACCACATACAACTCACAAGCAGGTAATACACACATCTAGGAGAACTTACAACACACAAGTAGATAATACATACATCTAGGACCACATACAACACACACGCAGGTAATACATACATCTAAGACCACATACAACGCACAAGCAGGTAATATACACACCTAGGATCACATACAATACAAAAGTAGACAATACATATATCTAGGACCACATACAACACACAAGCAGGTAATACCTGCATCTGGGAGCACATGCAACACACAAGCAGATAATACACACATCTAGGATCACATACAACACACAAGTAAATAATACTTACACCTAGGACACCATACAGCACACAAGCAGGTAATACATACATCTAGGACCACATACAATACACAATCAGGTAATACACACATCTAGGACCACATACAATATACAAGCTGGTAATACATACATCCAGGACCACATACAATATACAAGCTGGTAATACATACACCTTAGACCACATAGAGCACGCAAGTGGATAATACACACATCTAGGACCACATATAACACACAAGCAGGTAAAACTTACTTTTAAGACTACATACAAAACACAAGCAGATAATACATACAACTAAGATCACAGAAACTACAGATGCAGGTAATACACACATCTAGGACCAATACAACACAAGCAGGTAATACACAAATCTAGGACCACATACGCCACACAAGCAGGTAATACATACATCTAGGACTACATACAACACACAAGCAGGTAATACACACATCTAGGACAACATACAATACACAAGCAGGTAATACATACATCTAGGACCACATACAACACACAATAAGGTAATACAAACATCTAGGACCACATACAACACAAAAGTAGATAATAATACATCTCGGAGCACATACAACACGCAAGCAGGTAATACACACATCTAGGAGCATATACAACACGCAAGCTGGTAATACATACATAGAGGACTATATACAATACACAATCAGGTAATACACACATATAGGACCACATACAACACACAAGCAGTTAATACATGCTTCTAGGATCACATACAATACACAAGCACAGGTAATGCATATATCTAAGACCACATAACACACACAAGCAGGTAATACACACATCTAGGACCACATACAATACACAGGATGGTAATACACACATTTATGTTCACATACAATACACAAACAGGTAATACATACGTCTAGCAACACATACAACACACCAGCAGGTAATACATACATTTAGGATCACAGACAACACAAAATCAGGTAATACACACATCTAGGACCACATACAACATACAAGCTGGTAATACATACATCTAGGACCACATAGAACATACAAGCAGCTAATACATACAACTAGGACCACATACAACACACAAGCTGGTAATACACACATCTAGGACCACATACAACATACAAGCAGGTAATACATACATCTAGGACCACATACAACACACAAACAGGTAATACCTACATCTAGGAACACATACAGCACACAACCAGGTAATACATACACCTAGAACCACATACAACTACAAAGTAGATAATAGACACATCTAGGATCACATACAATACACAAGCTGGTAATACACACATCTAGGACCACATAAAACACAGAAGCAGGTAATACACACTTCTAGAATCACATACAATACACAAACTGGTAATACATACATCTAGGACCACATACCACACACAAGCAGGTAATACATACATCTAAGACCACATACAACACACAAGCAGGAAATACACACATCTAGGACCACATACAATACACATGCAGGTAATACACACATCCAGGTTTACATAAAATACACAAGCAGGTAATACATACATCTAGGAACACATGCAACACACATCCAGGTAATACATACACATAAGACCACATACAACATACAAGTAGGTAATACACACATCTAGGACCAACCACAACTCACGAGCAGGTAATACACACATCTAGGACAACATACAACATACAAGCGAGTACTACACACATCTAGGACCGCATACAACACACAAGCAGGTAATGCATCATCTAGGACCACATACAATACACAAGCTGCTAAAATATACATCTAAGATTACATACAACACACAAGCAGGTAATACACACATCTAGGAGCACTTTCAACACATTAGCTGGTAATACATACATCTAGGACCACATAGAACACAGAAAAAAGTAATACACACATCTAGGATCACATACAACACAAACGTAGATAATGATACATCTAGGACCACATACAACATACAAGGAGGTAATACACACATCTAGGACCACATACAACACACATGTAGATAATACATACACCTAGGACCACATACAACACACAAGCAAGTAATGCATACATCTAGAACCA
This sequence comes from Eledone cirrhosa, assembly GCA_964016885.1. NCBI lineage: Eukaryota > Metazoa > Mollusca > Cephalopoda > Octopoda > Eledonidae > Eledone > Eledone cirrhosa. The sequence goes on from OZ024744.1 coordinate 28,753,489, forward strand.
AATACCATACACAAGCAGGTAATACACACATCTTGGACCACATAAAACACAGAAGCAGGTAATACACACTTCTACGATCGCATACAGTACACAAACTGGTAATACATACATCTAGGACCACATACAACACACAAGCAGGTAATACACACCTCTAGGACCACATACAACACACAAGCAGGAAATGCACACATCTAGGACCACATACAATACACAAGCAGGTAATACACACATCCAGGTTCACATACAATGCACAAACAGGTAATACATACATCTAGGAACACATACAACACACAACGAGGTTATACATACACCTAGAACAACATACAACACACAGGTAGATAATACATACATCTAGGACCACATACAATACACAAGCAGGCAATACACACAACTAGGACCACATACAACACATAAGCAAGTAATACTTACATCTAGGAACACATACAACAGACAAGAAGGTAATACTCACATCTAGGAGCGCTTACAACACACACGCATGTAATACATACATCTAAGACCACATACAACAGGCAATCAGGTAATATACACATCTAGGAGCATTTACAACACACAAGCAAGTAATACATACATATAGGACCATATACAATACACAATCAGATAATGCACACATCTTGACCACATACAACACACAAGCAGTTAATACACACTTCTAGGATCACATACAATACACAAGCACAGGTAATGCATATATCTAAGACCACATACCACACACAAGCAGGTAATACACACATCTAGGACCACATACATTACACAGGCAGGTAATACACGCATTTATGTTCACATACAATACACATACAGGTAATACATACGTCCAGCAACACATGCAACACACAACCTGGTAATATATACATCTAGGACCACATACTACACACAACCAGGTAATACATACATCTAAGACCACATACAATACATAAGCAGGTAATATACACATCTAGGATCACATAAAATACACAAACTGGTACTACATACATCTAGGACCACATACACCACAAAAGTAGATAATAATACATCAAGAACCACATACAACACACAAGCAGGTAATACATATATCTAGGACCACATACAACACACAAATAGTTAACACATACACCTAGGACCACATACAACACACAAGCAGGTAATACATATATCTAGGACCACATACAACACACAAATAGTTAACACATACACCTAGGACCACATACAACACACAAGCAGGTAATACATACATCTAGGACCACATAGAGTATGGCAGCTGGTAATACATACACCTAAGACCACATAGATCACGCAAGTGGATAATACACACATCTAGGACAACATACAATACACAAGCAGGTAATACATACATCTAGGACCACATACAACACACAATAAGGTAATACAAACATCTAGGACCACATACAACACAAACGTAGATAATAATACATCTCGGACCACATACAACACGCAAGCAGGTAATACACACATATAGGAGCATAGACAACATGCAAGCAAGTAATACATATAGGACTATATACAATACACAATCAGGTACTACACACATCTAGGACCACATACAACACACAAGCAGTTAATACATGATTCTAGGATCACATACAATACACAAGCACAGGAAATGCATATATCTAAGACCACATAACACACACAAGCAGGTAATACACACATCCAGGTTCACATACAATGCACAAACAGGTAATACATACATCTAGGAACACATACAACACACAACGAGGTTATACATACACCTAGAACCACATACAACACACAAGTAGATAATACATACATCTAGGACCACATGCAATACACAAGCAGGCAATACACACAACTAGGACCACATACAACACATAAGGAAGTAATACTTACATCTAGGAACACATACAACAGACAAGAAGGTAATACTCACATCTAGGAGCGCTTACAACACACACGCATGTAATACATACATCTAAGACCACATACAACACACAAGCAGGTAATACATACATCTAGGACCACATACAACACAAAGCAGGTAATACATACATCTAAGACCACATATAACACACAATCAGGTAATACATACATCTAGGACCACATACAACACACAAGCAGGTAATACATACATCTAGGACCACATACGACAGAAAATCAATAATAATACATCTAGGACCACATACAACACGCAATCAGGTAATATACACATCTAGGAGCATTTACAACACACAAGCAAGTAATACATACATATAGGACCATATACAATACACAATCAGATAATGCACACATCTAGGACCACATACAAGACACAAGCAGTTAATACACACTTCTAGGATAACATACAATACACAAGCACAGGTAATGCATATATCTAAGACCACATACCACACACAAGCAGGTAATACACACATCTAGGACCACATACATTACACTGGCAGATAATACACACATTTATGTTCACATACAATACACAAACAGGTAATACATACGTCTAGCAACACATGCAACACACAACCTGGTAATATATACATCTAGGACCACATACAACACACAAGCTGGTAATACATACATCTAGGACCACATACAACACACAAGCTGGTAATACATACATCTAGGACCACATACAATACACAAGCTGGTAATACATACATCTAGGACCACATACAACATATAAGCAGTAATACATATATCTTGTATATAACACACGGTGGTTGTTATAGTGATCACCCATAAACAGACGGTTATTGTTATGGTAAGGACAACATAAAACACAGTTATTGTTATAGTAATCACAGCATATAACACACGGTCGTTGTGAAAGTAGTCACATCATATAACACTCGGTTATTGTTATAGTAATCACATCATATAACCCACGATGTTTGTTATAGTAATCACAGCATTTATCACACGGATATTGTTATAGTAATCACAGCATATAACATACGGATATTGTTATAGTAATCACAGCATATAACACACGATGTTTGTTATAGTAATCACTGCATTTATCACACGGATATTGTTATAGTAATCACAGCATATAACACACGGATATTGTTATAGTAATCACATCATACAACACACGATGTTTGTTATAGTAATCACAGCATTTATCACACGGTTATTGTTATAGTACTTACTGCATATAACACATTGTTATTGCTATAGTCATCACTGCATATAACACACGGTTATTGTTATAGTAATCACCGCATATAACACACGATGTTTGTTATAGTAATCACTGCATATAACACAAGGTTATGTTTATAGTAATCACAGCGTATAACACACGGTCATTGTTATAGTAATCACCGCATATAACACACGGTTATTGTTATAGTAATCACAGCATATAACACACGATGTTTGTTATAGTAATCACAGCATATAACACGCGGTTATTGTTATATTAATCACCGCATATAACACACGCTTATTGTTATATTAATCACTGCATATAACACGGTTATTGTTATAGTAATCACAGCCTACAATACACGGTTATTGTTATAGTAATCACCGCATATAACACACGGTTATTGTTATAGTAATCACTGCATATAACACACGGTTATTGTTATAGTAATCACCGTATATAACACACGGTTATTTTTATATTAATCACAGCATATAACACATGGTTATTATTATAGTAATCACTGCATATAACACATGGTTATTATTATAGTAATCACTGCATATAACACACGGTTATTGTTATATTAATCACAGCATATAACACACGGTTATTGTTATAGTAATCACAGCATATAACACACGGTTATTGTTATAGTAATCACTGCATATAACAAACGGTTATTGTTATAGTAATCACAGCATATAACACACGGTTATTGTTATAGTAATCACAGCATATAACACACCGTTATTGATATAGCAATCACAGCATATAACACACGGTTATTGTTATAGTACTTACTGCATATAACACACGGTTATTGTTATAGTACTGACTGCATATAACACACGGTTATTGTTATAGTAATCACAGCATATAACACAGGTGTATTGTTATAGTAATCACTGCATATAACACGCGGTTATTGTTATAGTAATAACAGCATATATCACACGGTTATTGTTATAGTAATCACAGCTTATAACACACGGTTATTGTTATAGTAATCACAGCATATAACACAGGTGTATTGTTATTGTATTCACCGTTTATAACACACGGTGGTTGCTATAGTAATCACAGCATATATCACACGGTGGTTGTTATAGTAATCACTGTTTTTAACACACGTTTAATCCTAGTAATGCAATACAACTTTCATATTAAAAGCCAAAAATAAGTGTAACATTACACACACATAAACACCAGGTCCGAATACAGAAGAGCCAAAATCCCACTGTCATCGTCTCCTCTCTACCACTCTCATCCCCTCTCACTGTTATAAGCAAATGATGTCCTATGCGTTGACGATCCGCGGACCCGGCTGACAGAATAGCGGGGCATTTCCCCGGAAGATAGTGAGGGAGATGCACTGGAAGAGCCATTCCAGCTCGTGATGTTCACACCTGCGGCTAACCAGCTCTGCAACCGATGATGGTGAGTAGGGAGGTAGCCCTAGGGCCAAGGTCACCAGAAGTCTACACTGCTAGGAGCTCGAATGCAAACCTGTCGGAGAGTGACTGATATTTTGTGAGTTTACCTTCCTCAGCCCGAAATGCAGCAGAGCCTGGGAAAGCCTGCAGCGTCCAAGCCATGCTTTAAGACCTTGTTGAGGGCAGCATGGCGTGGAAGGCGGCCGCCACTGTATCGAAAGTAAAGTGGATGGAGGCCCAAAGAGTATACGATGGATCCGCAGCGACATTTGTGTGGTTCGCAGATCCGGAAGCCTTAGGGAAACCCGATGCACAGGCTGTCATTATCCAGATGCGAGCCAGTTGAAAAGCGGGGTAAGGCATTGATCCAGGCACCATTGTGTGATTGCGAGGCCGAGCGAAAACATGCGATGCGAGGCGGTGCTGGTTGAGCTGGCGCACTAGTCTGTTCGAGGCGTTGTTGCACTTATTCTCCAGTCATGATCTTGAAAGGTTCTAAATTATAACAAAACAATTGTGTTTAACATTATAGTTTGGGAATATTCCAAGAAGACAAATTCTGTCTATTTCTGTCTACTTCTGTTTATTTCGTCATTAAAGCCGCTCTCTTTTCTTTTACAACAATTCTATTGTTGTTTGCATGAATTATCCCGTTATTCCCAAAGGAATGTAGGGGCGCCGTATTGACATACGGCGTTTCTATGTTCTTTGGCATTTTTAAGCCTGGCGGAGCCCATTTCATCTCCAGGTCTGATTACATCAGAGATCTCCCAGAGAAGCACAGAGAGTGAAAGAGGTGTAGAGAGAAACATATATGGCGGAAGAATCGGCCTTCATATTTGACTGGTATTTTTCGCCAGTTTTTGTTTACTAGGATCAATAACAACTAGAAGCAGCAAAAAAACAATTTCTCTATTTTAGATTTGTCTACACAGAAAAATAAAAAAAAAACAGAAGATATCTGTAATACTGAGAAAGAAGCGAATTTCTGAAGATGTCGGCTTCGAACTGGCACAAAGATAAATGTACTTACTTGATACATTATACATAAGAAATACGGAGAGCTATAGATATTGAGATATTGAGGGAAATTTACCATAAACTCTGCTGTAAACAAAGTATGTGGAACAGAAAGAAAATATTATCCCAGACTTCACCACCAGGTTGCCTGACCTACTAAAAATAGAAGCTAAATCATCTCCATTCTCACTGTCCCGTCTTAGTGTAGTTCTATATACACTAAATAAAGGGGATGGTTTCGACTAGAATACCTTTTATCAGAGGTCAGCTCAATTAACGTTGACCTAAATCAAAGGTTCTCAAAGTGGGCGCACCCCCTCCGTTCAGAAGGACCAGGAGGCGCTGCGGTTAAGGGGTGGTGGGGTGGTAGAGATGATATAATAGTATATTAAATATCAAATAATACATATTATATATAAATATAGTAAAAATATTTATTTATACATAGATTTATATTATTTATTATATATAAACTAGCAGAGGAATCGCCCCGGGCGGTTTTCTACTAACGTATATATAGTGTGCATATTGATATACGCAAATATATATGCACATAGATATGATACGTAAATTGACAATATGCACATAAACTGAACAAAGACTGTGTTACACTTACTGTTGTAATCAGTAAAGTAAACCATGATACATTTAAAAAAAGGCGATAATGGAGATGGAAAAGCGATGAAACTGTTGGCGGAAAATGTTCATGAATCTTCACATGAGAATGTCGATGGGAAGCTTCAAGCGGTGAATTTGAAAATAGATGCTGCTGGTATGAATGAATTACATTTACCAATATTACATTTACCAATATGAAGAGTTAACCTTTGCTATATTGTTGTTTTACTGTATTCACATATAGACTTCTTAAGTTTTTGTAGTGTCCCTTTTCTAGCAATTAAAAAGAAACTGAAATGCATTTCAACTAAAAGAGAGTGATAGCTGTTTCACATCCCTGTAGAATTTCTTTGTAGACACAGTTGTCAGCAAACAGACCCCTTTCATCTAATATTTTTATATTTTCTTTTTTTTTTGTAACTCGTGATAATGCAACATACATCTGACTCTGTGAGAAGAATTGTGTTGGTAGATATACACCTATCTTTTCAAATGTCTGCCCTTGTGCCTTGTTGCATGTAAGGGCAAAGGCTGGTTTGACAGGCAATTGCTTGCGAGTAAAGGTGAAAGGGAACTCAAGCTCTGGAGATCCAAGTGGTATCCTTGGGATTAACAACCTTGTTCCAGCATTGGAACCCAATGTCACTTCAACTTCAACTACATGATTATCTAAACTGATGATGATGTAGCGTGTACCATTGCAATGCCCGTTTAGAGGATCCAGATATCTCAAAAGCATGATGCAAATGCCTTTCTTCAGTTTAAGTATGTGTGTGGGAAGCCTGATGGGGGTAAGTTTGTTGATGAACTAAATTCGATATTTGCAGTTCATTATCTACTGTATCAGAGCTTCTGTAGATGATTTCATGACCAGGGAACTAGTTGACCATGAACTCATTCACCAATCTTGCTGCATCATTTGTTGGAGTGATAATGGCTCTATTTGCAAGCCATAGTGGGTTTGTGTAGTTTCCTGGAAGATTTGTATACAGAAAATTACACAGTCCAGACACATTACCATATTCCAGACAAAGTTCATTTGGCAGAAGAAAACAGTTGGAGTGTTACCTTTTCCCACATCAAGGAGGTAGTTTGCAAACTGTCTTTCATCAGAACCCTCTGCATTAATTAACCGTTGATTGGTTGTCATCTCCATGGTTTCCACAGTTCCAGAGATATGATCTCTTGATGGTTGCCTCAACTATTTGTGGTCTAGCACCATGACGTACAACTGGAAGAATTCCAGTCACCAGATAGTAATACTGTTAGACCGCCAAATGGCGTTTTGCAATCTCGAACTTCTTTGAAGCTCCTGTCAAGGCATTCAAAGATATGCTTATGTTCCATACCTATCTCATCAATGATTAGCAGGTCAGCTTGCTTCATAAGTTTACCTGCGTCATCCCTCTTTGTGAAGAAGCAAGTTGATTCAGCAGTCACATTGAGAGGAATCTTGCACTTGGAATGAAGAGTTCTACTTTTGTGAAGCAAAGTGGCTGCTATTCAAGATATGGCAGTGGAAAGTGCAATGTTTGTTTTACATCGGAGGTAATCCAATATGATGTTTATGACATAGGTTTTTCCTGTTCAAGCAGAAAATTCTACCTTCTTTTTCCTTTACAGTATTGATTACTCTGTGAAATATAACCAGTTGCCCAGGATACAGTTTTGGCAGAAGTTCATTTATGTTTGCTTGCAGTTGGTGTGTATTGAAATCAGTTTCTGCCATAAGAACCCTGTTGATTTCTGGTATGGCAACAATAGTTGGGTCTGGCCGAAGAAGTCCATAGTTGGCATGAATGTCCAAGCCATCATGTTGATGTCTTTGTTGGATCTTCTGTAGAACAATCTGCACGGTTTACATGGAGACGACTTGCTCATGACGTTCATGCATGATATCCTCTGCAAGACAATTCTTCCATTTCTCCCAGAACTGCAGAGGATCATTTGGCATGCAGTACAATAAAATGGGCAGATCTCTCACAGCTGAGAACCAAACGTAATGGATGAAGTCTCTTCCATAGCTTTGTCTTTTTCTCCATCTTCATCTAATAGACCAAGTTTCCTGCATGCTTCTTGGAATGTTGGAAATTCAACTCCTTCGATTGTCCTCAAATCTTTGTATGACGATGAAGAAGTTGAGCCAGCCTTGTGATGTAGGAGCATCCTGAGATAAAATAATTCAGATTGATGTGTACTGAGAGATACTGTTGGAATGCGCCCAACACACTTTATTTCATGTTGCTTCAGTCCATACAGTTAGAAGAAAGATGTACCAGCAGTAGCTGCATGAAAATAAGCTGGATGTTAACCGTGCCACTCACCAGTATCCAGTCCACGGAGAAATAGGTCACCGTCAACGACACTTTTTCCTTGGACAACATCGATGTCATAAAGACAGACATGCTGGTCTTGGCGGGATTATATAGGAAATCTGCTCTATTGATATAAAGCCCGGAATACCTTCTTATGTAGGATTACCTTATTAACTCCCTCTTTTTCTCTCTCTTGCTCCATGTATCCCCCCTCTCTCTCTCTCTCTAAATATATATATATACACATGCACACACACACACACACACACACACATCTATATATATAGAGATATAGATATATGTATGTGAGTGAGTGACTGTAAAAGGTAAACAGAAAAAACAACACAATCTGTACAATATATAGAAGGAATATATTAGTATAACGCTTGAAATAGCAGGAAGAGTGTCTTAACGATTGAAGGGGCGGGCGGGATGGAATCGGAAAATATGTTTTTAGAGAAAAATAACAGGTCCATTCATGTTGACATCTCTTGGGAAACTGTTTTGTGTATGATTCATTTTTATTTAGAAAAGTGGATGATAGAGCGCGTCTACCCGAAAGACGAAAAAAAAAACCGTTTTGTATATATAGCTATAAGTGTAGGCGTGCTTATGCGTGCGTGTGTGTGTGTGAGTGTATGTGTGTGTGTGTGTATTATTATACGTCCGTAAGAAGCTAAGAGGATATGTGTGTATATGTAAGTAAAAAAGTGCGTGTGTGCTTGTAAGTACGAAGCTGTGAGTAAAAGTATCTTAATGTAAGGGAGTTTGTGTATACAGAGCTGTGAAAGGAAAAGTAGAGGTGTGAGTGCGTACTTTGTTGGTCTATATCAGCTGTAAGAGTATATGTTTCTGACCATAAGAGAGCCATAGGAATCTAAGGGTGAATGTACATGAGTGTGTGATAACGGACGGGGGCAAACTTGGCGGGGACAAAGGGTAGAGAAGTAAGCATGAACGATTATGTGTTTTGGGGAGGGGAGTTAAGTGCATGAGGGAAACAACTCCCAAGGCGGAAAATCAGAATCTGTTCAGTCCTGGTGTGCGAGGCCTGTGATCTGTAATGTAAAAGGGCATCAAGGACTGAGAGATGTAGGGAAGAGAAACCTGGGGAGCTGAAATGACGGATGACGGGAGTATCTATATCGAGTCGTATGTCCTTCAAATGTTCAGCAAAACAGTCCACCAAACGGCGTCCCGTTTTTCCGATGTATAAGGACCCGCAAATGGAACACCGGAGGGCATAGACTACATGGGTGGTGGTGCAGGTGAAAGAGTGGCGGATACGGAATGAACCGTTTGTGTCTGTGAGAGTGGTGAGGCTGGAAATGAAAGGACAGGTGTTAGAGTCGGGTGGAGTCGTGGGAGAGGACGAGAAGGAACTGCGTACTAGGAGGTCGCGGAGACTGCGGGCATGCTTTAAAGCTGTGATAGGTGGGTTAGGAAAAATAAACGAGAAGTGACGGGATCAGAAGAGAGGGTGCTGGGGAACGGAAAATATGACACCGGAGTGGTAGGCTGATGGGTTGGTAGGTGAGAGGGAAAGGAAGGTGGGTGTTGGTGGTGGTGGTTGTGGGATAGGGGGGTACAGTCGGTTTCACGGGCGTGGATGAAAACAGCTTGGACCAAGGGGTGGATATCTACTCTGAATGAAGGAGGAGGCCATGTGAAGGGAATGGGTTTCGAAATGGTGGTCCTGGCTACAGAGGTAGGATATGGAGTGTTTGGTGTAAAGGAAAACACATTGAGGGTGAGAACAAGGTCAACCAGACGGAGAAGAGTGGTAGTGCTGGTGTAAGAGGTAGGGCGTAAGTCTAAAAATGTGGGAGAGCGCGGTGGACGTCATGATGAGGGATGACGGTACAGAGAGAAGTGATGTCCAGGGTGAAGAGAAAGCGAGAGGGGCCAAGAAGGAATGAGGAGTTAAAGAGACTAAGGGCATGATTGATATTGTGGATATGGGAGGGGAGGTTGACGACTAAAGGGGTGAGGTGGGGAAGTTGTATGCGGAAACGATAGGACGGCCGGGAGTATTTGATTTGTGTATTTTGGGGAGGAAGTAGATGGTGAGTGTGCGAGGGTTGCGTACTATAAGGTTGGTGGCTGTGGGGTTAGGGGAGAGGAGGAGATGAGCTGGTGGTTGGTGGAGGACACGAGCTATTGGTAGCCAGGAGTGGGGTCGGTGCATAAAGGGCGGTAAAATTGGGTATCATGAAGTTGGCGGGGGGCGTCAGCCTTGTAGAGGTCAACGTTCCAAACCACCACAGCGCCACCTTTGACGGGGGGTTTGATGACAATGTCATCGCGAGATCACGGGCTGCGAGGAACGGGGAGCTCGGCCCGAATAATGTTACAGCGACAAGAATGCTGGTGGAAACGGAACCGGTTCAACCTAACCCGGCAAGTATCGACAAAGGAGTCGATGGTGCTGAACTGGCCAGAGTTCGGCGTCCAGTCTGATTGCCGGCGACTCACATTTTTAAGTCACTGTCTCCACCACCACCTCATTCCGCCTCAAGTTCCACCCCACCTCATTGCGCCTCAAGTTCCACCCCACCTCTTACTCCCCTCCCACCACTGAGCCCATCCTTACCCGCTCCTCTCACCAGCTCCTGCGAGTGACTATCTGAAATCACGCCCAAATCCCTTCTCTCAACCGAGATCTCCCCAAGGCCGAACTACATCTCTCCTCCACTTGCCACCCCTCCTCACCCAATCCCTTATCCAATTAATTCTTTACTTCAATCGCCTCCTGTTAAAGTTCCTCACTTTCATCAAAAATCACAAACTATAGATGTGATAAATTCGGGACCCCGACGGCTGAGCTCTGGCCCTTTCAACAGCTAGATCCGAACGAAAGTGCCGGTATTCGGTAGGCGGGAATCTAGCCGGTCTCCTCCAGGGGCTAGAGTCCATATATGGACAGACATTCTGTGCATAAAAATCTGTTAAGTAACCTTGTTTTTTTTTTTCGGGAAGTGGTCCGTAATCGGGGATATATCATTAAAATATACTAAAAACACTAATTCACATCATAATAAGATTTACAAATGTTTCATCCTCGTGTAACTTATCAAAATCATTCATTTTAATTATTAATTTGCTCCACGTGTAATTAATTTAACACAATAGGAAGTCATAAACATACTTTTTTGAAAAAATGTTTTTAAAGAAATATTATATGTAGCCATGATTACAGTTTATTATAATAGGGCGGTAGGGCGGTGAATTGGCAGTATCGGTAGAGCGTCAGACACCATGCTTTGAAGCATAGAGTTACAGCCCTTTATGATCCGAGTTAAAATCCCGCCGAGGTTAACTTTGCCTTTCATCCTTACGGGGTCGATAAAATAAAGTACCAATCACGCACTGGGGTCGACTTAATCGACTTTCCCCTCTCCCAAAATTGCTGGCCTTGTGCCTATATAAGAAACCATTATAATAGGCCGGTGGATTGGCAGTATCGGTAGTGAGTCGGCATAGTTACGTCCCTTTACGGTCTGAGTTCAAATCCCGCCGAGGTTAAATTTGCCTTTCATCCTTACGGGGTCGATAAAATAAAGTACCAGTTATGTAGTGGGTATTGTCTGACCTTGTGCCAGAAGAAGAAACAATTATAATATATTACCGAATTTTGAGCTGATATAAAATTTAAATCCAATGTCATGATCTCGTCAGACAGCTTCTTACATAATGAGGTAATATATATTTGGCAATCCAAGTTCACAGTGACAAAGGATCGGACGAACACGATGCTTTTGAAGCGATCGCTCGTATAGAAACATATACACGTGTACACATACAACTCAAAACAAACATATACACACATACAATGACATCCATACTTGCACACACACACTCTCACAACATACGCAAGTACAATCGATTAATGGAACAGCAAAAGTATGTAAAACATTCCAAAAATTCTGCATCTAATAACTGCATATACACATGTACAGACACAAAGCATATACACATTCACACATACAACTCAAAACATCCACATCCACACATACAATAACATTCATACCTGCACACACATGCATACAGACATGTAGACATATCTACCTAGTTCATGTTGTGTAAATTCCAATGAGAGAGTCTTGTATCTATGTTAGAAACCGACTCTCTCTATTGGCAAAGATTTGTGAAATTATAAAACCAAAAGAACATACATACTTTATACAAACATACATACATACATACATACATACATACATACATACATACATACATACATAATACATACATACACACATACATACATAAAACCCCAACATTTTGGCAAACAACGCCTGTTTATATGCCTTAGCAATGACAGGGAAGCATTATCTTGGTGATAGCAGAGATATTAACAAGACCAAAACACCAACAAAAATACCATCATATATAACTAAAATAGAAAAAAAGATTGCTGACCTACGAAAAAGCATAGGATATGTGACAATGCTCCTTACATGCAAACAAACACAAAGAAGCTCACTCCTCACCAACAAAGAGTGAAAAATAAAATAAAGACGATGTTTGGTAACAGTAGAACTAGAACTCTTCAATATAAGCTGATCACCCTCAAACAAGAATTAAGAGCTGTTAGCGAAAAACGCCGACACCTGAAGAAGGTAGATGAAAGAAAAGTGCTTAATAAAAGATTCAGACGAAACCAAACATCAGTCTATAGAGATGTGAAGAACAAAATAATAAGTGTCACTGAGGCCCAATCCCAGAAAGTCATAGTTTCCTTTTGGAACAAATTATGGGGTGAAAAGAAGAATTTCAACCTAGATGCAATGTGGCTAAAAGAAATCCGAAAGAACTATTGCTCCTACACTACAACAAAAACATACGAAATAAGTTAGGGTACCCTTGAGACTGTGATAGGAAAACTCCAAGATAAGAAAACACCAGGAAGAAACATGATTGTCGGCTACTGGTATAAACAACTAATATTCTATCGGAGGTATCTTACTGACCTCTACCAACAAGTTCTTAAGGGAGATACACTTATACCAGAATGGTTGACATTAGCACAAACATTACTGGTCTCCAAGAACAAATACACCCACTTGGCAAACAAATACCGACCCATTGCATGCCAGAACCTGATGTATAAGATGTATACAGCCTGCCTGAACCTATTCCTCCAAGATCACTGTGAGAATAATAACATCACAGATGAACAAGCAGCTGGAATGAGAGGTGTTTGGGGATGTGCTGAACAACTCCTAATCAACAAAACTGCGATGTCGGAAGTGCGACAACTTAGGAGGAATATGGCTACAGTCTGGCTGGACTACAGGAAAGCTTTCGATTCTGTTCCCCATTCTTGGATGATAGAGGCCCTCCAACTTGCTAAAGTCCCAGACATTATTGTCAGAGCCATAGAGAAGCTGTCTTCATCTTGGGCTACTATTCTATGGTTAAAGACAGAGAGGGAGGACTCTATTTTCACTGATAAAATAAAATATCGTAGGGGTATATTTCAGGGAGACAGTCTCTCTGTGATATTATTCATCTTGTCATTAAACCCCCTGTCCTTTCTGCTCAATAAATGTGAGGGATACATCATTGGCTCACGGGAGGATAGAAATACGAACCTAACCCATACTTTCTTTGTGGATATTCTGAAATTCTATGCCAAGAACATGGATGGGATGAAGAAAACTCTTGACCTGGTTACAACGTTCTCAAAGGATATAGGAATGGAGTTTGACCAAGATAAATGCTCATATATGACTATAAAGGGGAGAAAACAACAACCCAATCTAGCAACATTGTCATCAATGGCCTAACTGTTTCACCGATATCTGATGAGGACTGCTACAGATACCTGGGGATAGATGAGAACATATCCTATAATAGTATCTGTAATAAGGAACGCGTAACCAAGGAATACTACACCCTATTAAGAAAGATATGGTCATCGCAACTCTCTGCGCAAAACAAAACAGTGGCTCACAATGTGTTTGCTGTGTCTGTCCTAACACCAACGTTTGGAATACTCAATTGGACGATAGACGAAATCCAAGCAGTTGATGTTAGAACTCGAAAAATACTAAACAACACCGGAAACTTCCACATCAACAGTGACATAGATCGCCTTTGCTTGAAACGTAAGCAGGGAGGCAAAGGCCTAACATCAGTCGAGACAGCATTTGAATGTGGCATTATATCCCTCCGACAACATCTACGTAGGAGCCCGTCTCTCAAGCAACTCTATCTGCATGAAACAGATAAGATCATGAGAGTTGGGAAGGAACTCCTCAAGAGATATTCCCTGTGTGATAATCAAAAACTCACACCCAGGGAAGTCGCTCAGCAGTATCGCAGTGAATCCATGGATGAAAAACTGCATGCTTATCAACAAAAACATCATGCATGGATATGTTGCTAGGAAGCTCCAGAGTGAGAGTAATATAGATAAGGAAAGTAGTCTATCTTGGGCTAACAACCGCTATATTGGCTCCCACTTTGAAGGATACGCTTTTGCAATCCAAGAACAGGAGATTAACACAAAATACCTGATTCACAAAAGAGATAGTGATGCGGGCAAAACACCTAGATGTGATGACAAGTGCCGACTCTGCAGAACTAACATCGACGATATCACCCATGTCATCAGCAGCTGTCGAAAGATGTCATCGCGGTACTATCTAGCTAGGAGGCATGATGTAGTGGCCCAAACACCGTACAATGCAACTGTAGAAAAGATATCCCCGATAATAAACATATTAAAAGCTACAGCCATGTGGAAGACATCCATGTACATAATATGAAAGAGTACTGGTAGAATGTTCCAGTAAAAACCCCAATAAAATGCAGACATAACAGACCAGATATTATGATATGGGACAGGGAAAAGAAAGCCCAGCAGATGCCAATATAATATCAAAGATTAGTGAAAAGGAGAATATTTATGCAGGACTGATGAGAAATCTGCAGATACTCTACCCTGATTACACCTTCAGATTTATACCTGTGGTTATTGGGGCACTGGGGTATGTTAGTAACTGCCTCAATACAAATCTTGAAAAGCTAGGGTTCACAGGAACAGAAAGAACACAACTAGTTAGGAAATTACAAGTACAATCCATTAATGGAACAGTAAAACTATGTAAAACATTGCAAAAATGTTGCATCTAATAACTTCATATACACATGTACAGATGCAAACATATACACACGCACACATACAACTCAAAACATCCACATCCACACATACAATAACATCCATATCTACACATGCAGACATACATACATATCTACCTAGTTGATGTTGTGTAAATTACAATGAGAGAGTCTTGTGTCTATGTTAGAAACCGACCCTCTCTCTATTAGGAAAAAAATTGTGAAATTATAAAACCAGAACATCATACATACATACATGGTGGCTGCCAACTCGTTTTCGAGTACGGCCACTACTTTATATCCATGTAGGAGAACCCCTACTGATGCGCTAAATGAGTGTGACTTTTTAGTCCAGCCAGCGACTTGAAAACTCTGGTACAAACACTACGCTTGTGACAATTATTGACACATAGTGCTGGGCCCATGGTACCATGTGACGACAAGTGCAGAGAGATATCCAGCTATAAAGCAATGCCTGTGCCGTGAAGCTTTTATAGTGAGCAAAGGCACTGCACAAAGCCAGTCCCACTCTCTTAACCAAGATGATATTTACCAAAAAGAAGAACAAGTCAACATCATTGGATACAATCAGGGTTGCAGGTGTTATATCAGAGTTTTCCTTCTCTTAGAATTTTGCCTTGACAAAGGCTAAGGGGTCATCTCTCCCGATGATTTTGGATGGCCATTGACTCTTAAGAGCTCCTTTGCCCTTTGACAGGTTTTGTTTTTAGTCCTGCAGGATGTCCAAAGTCACCCTCCTCACCAAGAAACCTTGGTGGGGTTGCCAGTTTAGTCGCCAAGGACCCGACCATGAGACAGGTTGTACTGGGATACATGTTACCAGTAGCACCAATACATACGTACAAACACGTTTAAACTGAGGCTGTGTTAAAAGATTCTTGCCTAAGATGATACATAACCAATAGTAAATAATTCTTACTTATTTTTCCTATTTATGAATATTCCATAAAATCTTATTGTAGCTTTCTATAATATTTATATGAATTTTTCTTCCTTCCAAGCATTTACAGTAAATATATTTTGTCAGGTTTATTCTATGTATTATCAAATACATGCAACCGCGGGCCCAATCAGAGACAGCACCCAAGAATTGAAGAAAACGATTATTATGTAGGTTTTGATTCTAATAATAATATGATATAATTATATTTGTTTCTATTTCATGTCCTTTTATAGGATGGTAAGGTGTTGTTTGACCAACAAACCTGTGACAAAAGATGTTCCAGCCATTACAATTCTGTCCTTTATCCAGCTATTTACAGTATACCGCCGGTTATTCGCGGCATTTTCCTTAGAACCTAACTAAAAATTATTTGTGGAAACCACCGCATATTCTCGGAAACGTAAATATATTCCACGATTTTTTAATGCTTTTTTTCGTGGCAATATATATATATTTTCACAATTTTTAACGCTAAATTATTAATAACAATATACTGTATTTACCGGCCTATATTTTACGTTATATTTTGAAGTTTATAGGCATTTTCGTGGACCACGTCAAATATTCGTGGTTTTTCACTCTTTGTCGGTGCTCTAGAAAAGTAACCCGCGAATACCGGTGGACAACAGTACTTCAGATAGCATTATCAAACATAAGCTTTTTATAAGATGGAAAAGTGTAGCCGGCAGATATATCATTAATGTTGTTCTAGCCATGTCCCTCCCGTCTTTTTACCCAAACATTTGTTTATTCTTTAGTCAGGGAAGGAAGAGCATTGCCCATCATTCATTCCGGTGTTTCCAAGTTTTGTCGGTGGTAGAAAGTGAGTAATTCTCACACGAGAGACATGTCCCAAATGCTTGCAGTAGAATGGATAACACTAAAGAGACACAAGGGCCAAATGGTGGTTTTAAACGAAGCGACAGATAAGGTCTGCTAAACATGCAGGAATATCCAAGGACTGCTGTATGTCACTACAATGTCTTTAAAACTCCTGGAATTACAGGTCAAAGAAGAAGTTATAATTACATGGAAGCGCGTGGCCTAGTGGTAAGGGTGTTGGACTTATAACCATAACGTTGTGGACTCAATTCCTATATATATATACATATATACATATCAGTCGAAGTATCTAAAAATTTAAATATACACAAAATATAATTTATATCATATGCTTTTCCTTATATTTTTGTACTGAATAATTGGAGTAGTAGAGTGGCTAATATAAAACGATTCAGGACCCCGACGGCTGGGCTCCGGCCGTTTCGGCAGCTAGATCCGAACTGGATTACCGGTCTTCGCCGGCGGGAATTTAGCTGAACTTATCAAAGAGTACAGTCCATATATGGGCATACAGTCAAAGTAAAAGATAACATTTTTTAGCCCATAAAATGTTTTAGAAAATATACAATAATGAAAATATACAAAGTTCTACCTAATGATGCTAGAGAAGAGTTAACAATAAAGAAAATATTCTATTTCTACCTAAGAATGCTTGGGGTTTCCTCTATCTAAATAAGTGGGAAAATATTAAAGTCAAGATCTATCCATCTGGGTCGTGAGGGGGCGTTCAAAGATAAAGCAAACACATAAATACTCTTTGACTTATATACACTGAAATTATATTTTCTCTCGTTGGGTTTCTTTCCCTCTTGAAATGAGGTTTAGCACAATAAGATTTCTACAGATTGGAAATAGTTGATAAAGATTAAATCTCTGTAATAGCGTGTGTGCGCGGCTGACTGGCTTGGCACTTTCAAGTCAATCAGTCTACTAACCCATTCCCCTTGCATTTTGGCCTGTCTAGCCCCTCGTTGCCAAGAATGTAATATATAAAATACACTGACCACTCCCGAGAAAAACTAGAAAACAACAAACTCTTAAGATAAGATTTTGGGGGGATTTTTTGTTTTTTGCTTTGACTGTATGCCCATATATGAACTGTACCCCTATTGAACACACTGCCCGGAGTATCACGGCCCCTCTCAACGTTAGGTACCTGGAGTATGCTATATTAGGCGGGCCCGTAGGGCCTGTCTGCCATGACCTACATTCGGTGGTTCCTGCTATGGCGGGAATCGGCCTCCAGATCAACTCGTCCAAATCAAAGGTGGTGTATATCAACCACGATGCTAAGAACTTTGCAGCCTCCGTCTCGGATGTGTGGTCTATTCTCCTCCAGGTACAGGTGACGCCTAAAGAGGATTTCCTCATCCTCGGGTCCCCGATCCACCCGCCGGTCATCCGCTCCAACATCAGGTCCAGGCTCCAGGAACTTAAAACACCCACGAGAAGACTGGGCATGATTGACGGCCACCCAGCCCTCCTACTGTTGAGAAACTGCTTCGCCATTCCAAAGCTCCTCTATACCCTTCGCAGCGCTCCGTGCTACAGCCATGCCTATCTACTTCCTGAGCTCGACACTGAGCTAACCATGCCTATCTACTTGCTGTATTCGAGCAGCAACTGAGGAGATATGCAAAGACAGGTTTGACGACATTGGATGGTAACAGGCCACCTTAT
>OZ024744.1:28777607-28805107 GCA_964016885.1 Eledone cirrhosa
CCACCACCACCACTACCACTACAAACTCCACCCCACCACCACCACTGCCACCACCACTACCACCAACACCACCACCACTACCACCAACATCACCATCACCATTACCACCACCGCTACCACCACCACACCACCAGCACCACCACTACCACCAACACTAGCACCACCACTGCCACCACTACTACTACCACCACCACTACCACTATCACCACCACTACCACCACAACCCCACCACCAGCACCAGCACCACCACTACCACCTCCTCCCCACCACCACCACCACTACCAACACCACCACCACCACCATCACCACCACCACTACCACTACCATCACCACTACCACCACCACTACCAACAGCACTACCACCAGCAACACCACCACCGCCACTACTACCACTACAGCACCACCACTACCACCACTTCCACCACCATCACTACACCACCACCACAACCACTACCACCACTACCAGCACTACCACCACCACCATCACCACCAACACCACCACTACAACTACACCACCACCACTACCACCAACACCACCACCACTACCACCACTACCACCACCACAACTACCACCAACACCACCAACACTATTACCACCACCACCAACACCACCCTCACGAGCACCACTACACCAACACCAATACCACTACACTACCACCACTACCATCGCCATCTCCTCCACCAGACCACCACCGCCGCCACCACCACCACCGCCATCACCACCAATGCCACCACTACCACTACCACCGCCACCACCACCACCACCACCACTACAAACTCCAACCCACCACCACCACCACCACCACCCCACCACCAGCACCACTGCCACCACCACTACCACCAACACCACCACCACTACCACCAACATCACCATCACCATTACCACCACCGCTACCACCACCACACCACCAGCACCACCACTACCACCAACACCAGCACCACCACTGCCACCACTACTACTACCACCACCACTACCACTATCACCACCACTACCACCTCCTCCCCACCACCAGCACCACCACCACCACTATCACCATCACCATCACCAGCACCACCACCACCACCACCACCACCATCACCACCACCATCCCCACCACCACCACGACGAGCACCACCACCACCAACACCACCACCACCACCACCTCCACAATCACCACCATCACCACCATCACCACCACAATCACCACCACCATCACCACCAACACCACCACCACCGCCACCACTACCACCACCACCACCACCACACCACCACCATCACCAGCAACAACAACAACAACACCACCACAACCACCACCACCACCACTGTCAAGACAACAACCACCACCACCACCACTACCAAAACCACCGCCGCCACCAGTATCACCACTACCACTACACCTTCACCACTACCACCATAACACCACCACTACCACTACACCAACACCACCACCTCCTCCACCACCAGCACCACCACACCACCACCACCTCCAGAACCACCACCACCACCACCAAAACCACCACCAACAACAACACCACCAACAACAATATCAACAAAAACAAAAACAACACCACCAACACCACCACCACCACAGCACCACCACCAACACCACCACCACCACAGCACCACCATCACCAACAACAACACAACCACCACCACCACCAATGCCACCACTACCACTACCAGCGCCACCACCACCACCACCACCACCACCACCACCACCACCACCATCACCACCACCACCGCGTGCTATTATGACGTCATAGTTTGTTAAGTAGATATTACCATTCTGTTATAATACATACATACACACTGACACTCACATATACCTGCATACATGTGTGTGTATGTGTATAAGTGTATGTGTGCATGCGTGTGTTTGCGTATGCTTGTGTGTATATATGTGTGTATGTGTATATAAATGTATATATGTATGCATTTATGCCTGTATGTAGCTATGCGTGTGTGTGTGCATGTATATATGTGTGTGTGCGTATGTACATACATAATATATATATATATGTGTGTGTGTATATATGTATGTCTATATATAGGTGTGCATGCATGTATGTGTGCAAACACATGGTGGTACATTAAAATTGTACCCCACAGGTTAACACCACCGGTCCTATGGAGAGCACATCTACAGCTGGCCTACAAAGTCATCTACGGAGTCATGGATGTGGATGGGATGACATTGAAGAATCAATAAGAGACGGCAGTCGTCTGTGAAGACGCTACAATCCTCATGTATGTACGTATATATGTATGTACGTATATATGTATGTACGTATATATGTATATACGTATATATGTATGTACGTATATATGTATGTATACGTATGTATAATGTCAGGTCACCAGTTGGTGCTACTGGTATCATGTATCCCAGTACAACCTGTCTCATGGTCGGGTCGTTGGCGACTAAACTGGCAACCCCACCAAGGTTTCTTGGTGAGGAGGGTGACTTTGGACATCCTGCAGGACTAAAAACAAAACCTGTCAAGGGGCAAAGGAGCTCTTAAGAGTCAATGGCCATCCAAAATCACCGGGAGAGATGACCCCTTAGCCTTTGTCAATGCAGAATTCTAGGAGGGGGAAAACTCTGATATAACACCTGCAACCCTGATGGTATCCAATGATGTTGACTTGTTCTTCTTTTTGGTAAATATCATCTTGGTTAAGAGAGTGGGACTGGCTTTGTGCGGTGCCTTTGCTCACTATAAAAGCTTCACGGCACAAGCATTGCTTTATATCTGGAGATCTCTCTGCACTTGTCGTCACATGGTACCATGGGCCCAGCACTATGTGTCAATAATTGTCACAAGTGTAGTGTTTGTACCAGAGTTTTCAAGTCACTGGCTGGACTAAAAAGTCACACCCGTTCAACACATCGGTAGGAGTTCTCCTACATAAATATAAAGTAGTGGCCGTACTCGAAAACGAGTTGGCAGCCACCATGTATACGTACATCCATATATACGTACAAAGGGCAAAGGCGCTCTTAAGAGTCAATGGCCATACAAAATCACCGCGAGAGATTACCCCTTAGCCTTTGTCAAGGCAAAATTCTAAGAGAAGGAAAACTCTGATATAACACCTGCAACCCTGATTGTATCCAATGATGTTGACTTGTTCTTCTTTTTGGTAAATATCATCTTGGTTAAGAGAGTGGGACTGGCTTTGTGCAGTGCCTTTGCTCACTATAAAAGCTTCACAGCACAAGCATTGCTTTATATCTGGAGATCTCTCTGCACTTGTCGTCACATGGTACCATGGGCCCAGCACTATGTGTCAATAATTGTCACAAGTGTAGTGTTTGTACCAGAGTTTTCAAGTCGCTGGCTGGACTAAAAAGTCACACTCGTTCAGCGCATCGGTAGGGGTTCTCCTACATGGATATAAAGTAGTGGCCGTACTCGAAAACGAGTTGGCAGCCACCATGTATACGTATAGATTCATACTATTTCCATAATTTCTGCCATTAGTGAAATATTTTCTCGAAAGTGTACAAGTGTATTTTGTATTCTCTACAAATTATTCTTCTGTATAACAATCCAGAAATTTATTACTGCTGATAATTGATCTACATTGTCTGATTGTTTGTTTGTTTGGTTGAGTGTTTGATAACTGATCTTATTTGTTTTTTGTGTTTGTTTCTCTGTTTGTTAATGCCGGAGCATAAAAAGCGCAGGGTTGTCTCACAAGATGTGTTGAAAGAGCCCGATGGCTTGCTGAGTACGTCTTCCCTTGTTATCGAGAACGACGACACCGACGGCAACAGAAGCAGGAACGATATCATACAACATCTATCGACCCTGCACTTCAGACTGTGGAGGTTCTAAACAGCCACAGCGAATGTTAATGAATCATCTATAATCGATATGCAGCCTGGTAAGTTACAATTGTTTCTACATTTGGCCAGACAAATCAGCAATTTGAAGGGAAAATCGATTAAATCTACCCTAGTGCATTACTAGTAGTATATTTTATCGACCCCGTACATGTTAAAGGCAAAGCTAATCTCGGTAAGTTTTGAACTCAGAACGTAAAATGCTGTAACTATATACCACAAAGCATGCTGTCCGACACTCTACCAAACTGCCAATCCACCGCCTATAAAGTACGTTATAATAAACCCAGTTTGGTAAATTGTAAATAACACACTAAGATATAATTTTATTTCTCCAAAATATAAGTACACAACTTTTAAACAACTTGTCTGTTTTACGCCGCCCCCAGACAAGAAGACTAGCAATATTAGCTGTATAAGCCAATGTATCTCTCCGGACTTATTTCTCAGGCATGATACCCTTCCTCTCAACGGAGGGAAACGCTAGTCGCAGAAGCGAGGAGAGATTGTAAAAAAAATATCTTGTTAATTATCCATCTTCTGTTCCTCTGCTGCCTTGTGAGTGGCTGTAATTTGATCATTGGCGGAAGTGACAACACGAAACATGGAATCATTTTCCCTCGTTCAATGAGAAAAGGAGTTAAACCCGCGACACTATGTATTACTGTGGTTAAGACCAACAAGTTCCAGTTATGCCGAAAAATCAGCAAATATAATCTCTCCCTTACTCTTTATTCTCTCTCTCTCTCTCTCTCTCTCTCTCTCTCTCTCTCTCTCTCTCTCTCTCCACACACACACATATATATATACTATATTTTTTGTCTGATCGCCATTAAGAAGAGTAGATCGATAATGGAGTCAGGTCCATAAGGGTTACCCTGAGCCAATCCACTACGAAACGCGCGTAGCAGGTTGATACACAATACAAAAACTAAATACATGCAAACGAAACTTCATCATTATTATTTATATATAAATATGTGTGTGTGTGTGTGTGTGTTTTTTTGTTCATGCATATAAGGAATGAATGCTTAAACAAGAAAGTTGCTTACCAGAAAGTTTGACTGAACTGTATCCTTTGAATCATATACCATTAATATCTAAACGGGGAAAATGGTATAAAGGTCCAGAAGAGATCACAGAGTATAATAATTGCTTCTACTTTTGGCACAAGGCCAGCAATTATCCCAGTGTATTACTAGTACTTTATTTTATCGACCCCGTAAGGATGAAAGGCAAAGTTAACCTCGGCGGGATTTGAACTCATACCGTAAAGAGCAGTAACTCTTTTCTGCAAAGCATGGCGTCCAACCCTCTACCGATACTGCCAATCCACGCAAGTATTGCACCAAGAAACATATAAACGCCGGTGTGAAGGAGATTAGGAATCTATTTGCTATAACATATGTTTCTTTGTCGATTTAAAATTGTCTACATGTGCTGACTACAATATATATTGTTCAATCATATGCAATACTTAATTATTTATCAAACTTCATCAGAAAGCCTATAGTAGTGGAAGTGACTATACTCTACGCAGTATAATTCAGCAATGGGATTTTCGTTTAAGAAAATGTATATAAGTCAAAATGACAATAAAAATAGAATAAAATACAGAAAGTTAGTGTGATAGTAGAGAGAAGAGAGAGTGGGGTAAAGAGTTTCTCATTATCAATCTGTGGGTTGTGATGTGGAACAATTATTTTTAGACCATCGGTATAGGTGAAGGTTTTGATGTTTACTATATATGGTCGAGAGTGTAGAGAAGGACAGAAAAGGAGAAGGTAGAGATTAAGAGTAGGGTAGAGTGGGTAGGCAGGAAAGGAATTAAGAGAATGAGATTGTTTTGAATATTACTGATTCTTTGGGTGTGAAAAGATCAAATGTCACAGGAAATGTACTTAATAGGATCTAGTAAAACCTGGGTATTAGGGATTGAATCTTGTTCTAGTCCAGTTTGTATTTAGCGAAGGTGTTTAGAATATTCTGTTTGCAATTAAATATCTCATCATGCCAGGTATTTAGAAGGTCCCTTCTGGTCACTATTTCAATTACCTCCACTAGACATAATTCACAGGGGCTTCTTTCATTCCGGTATGGAGGGGCGAATTTTAGCACGGGCCGTTGTAGTGTGTATTCAATATTAGAGCGCTTTAGATCCCAAATTTTCTTTTTTCCAGGGCCGTATATCTAGCTAAACTGGGGGTTTTAAATGTGTGGGTGCACATTCCATCTTTTCATGAAAAGATTCGAAGTGGAACCCACATATTTATATATTCTCAGTTTAGATTTGACCACACATTGGTAAATGATGTTTTTGTACAAACATTTACTCGTTAACGGACAATTGCTGGGATTTCTGCAGTTACAGTTTGTCCGTAGTGTGTGGTTTCTTCCCTGGTTCCAGTGTTGGGGGTGTTATTCCGGGTATTTTGTTGTTGCTCCAGATATATGCGCAAAGTGGAAGAGACGTTGGTATTTGTGGGTGTTGGTCTGCTAAGTGTTGGAGGCTGTGGATGTTGTTGAGGGTTGAGATTATGTCTGGCTTTTCGTTGGTTGTTGGTAATGCCATACTTGCGGAGGCGTTTGTTTTTCAATTTCATGATGAAATTGCCCCCCACCCACACCCACATATATATATATATATGTATATACTTTGTAAATAACAATCAAAGAGTGTTTAAGAACATTTACGTGTAATTACTAACGATCGTTTCATCCAAGCACAAGGCCGAATTTCATCGGAGTATAAATCAAAACTTAAAAGACAGATAAACTTGTCAAAGAACATTCTGGGGATATTAACATTGATATAAGAGAGCAAAGCAAGAAGCATATGAAAAGCACGATCATATAAATATAAATAAGAATCAGAGCTAGAAGCATTAAAAAGAAGCTGGTATAAAGAAAAATGCTGTTATAAGGAATTTAAGCATAATGTGAGGCATATAATATAATAATAAATTTACATACAGCATAAGCATTACAACAGTCTATAAAAGCTAGTGCATGGATAAATATAAATTCAAGAATGCAAAAATACATCTTCAAAGTATATTTTTACTATATTTATAATGATAAGTTTAACTCCATCTTTCAGTCATAAGTATATAGATAATCTATTATACTTCAAATGTAATAATATCCGCTGGGTGTAGTCAACAAAATAACCGTTAAAATGTTAAAGTGTTGTTATTAGAGGTTAACTTTGCCTTTCATCCTTACGGGGGTCGATAAAATAATGTACCAGTAATGTACTGAGTATTTGCTGGCCTTGTGCCAAAAGAAGAAATAATTATTAATACTTAATCAATGGCGGTGGATTGGTAGTATCGGTAGAGAGTCGGATGCCATGCTTTGCAGCATAGAGTTACGGCCCTTTATGATCTGAGTTCAAATCCCGCTGAGGTTAACTTTGCCTTTTATCCTTACGGGGTCGATAAAATAAAGTACCAGTCCCGCACTGAGATCGATTTAATCGACTTTCCCCTCCCCCAAAATTGCTGGCCTTGTGCCTATATAGGAAAACATCAATACTTAATCAAGCTAATCGAAATGATTATTATTGAGAAAATGACTATCAAAGCAAGATCCAATATATAGTAGTTGCTATCATCAGAGAAAGGTACTACATATAAGAATGTGTGGTGGTCGTGAGGGGGGGGGGGGGATAAATACATATATGACAGCAGCTATCACGCGCTCGAGTATAGCTCTCGATTGAATTTTCAAACACGCTTCAACATAGATGTTGCCGACATGGCCTTTGGCAACAAGAATCCATACTAAATGCCATGTACTTTCATGTACCACTTCAGGCCTCCTGCTTATTGGCAGACGTTACCATATTCATGGAAGATTATCAACCAATATGCACTAACGTAATCTGCATCAGCCCTTTGTACGTGACTCCTTTTGTGTATCTTTAATTCAGTTTTATTGAGCTCGCCTTGTTCTCCAATGGTTCCTAGCTGTTCTACGTTCAAGCCCTTTTTAACATTTCATAATTTCATATTCCTTTTTAACATTTCATAATTTCTTCGGATCATATCGAAGTGTAGTGTTTTTCTCCAACTAGTCTCACCATTTGCAACTTGTTCCCTATTCCCATCAGAGATGGCAGCTTTCATCAGAAATGTTTTCACACAGTTTTTAACCCTATCTTGGACTTATGAGGTGAACGGTTGACAACGCTCAACTCACCATATATATATGTATATGTATATATATATATATATATATATATATATATATATATATATATATATATATAGTAATAATAATAAAATTGAAGACTAAAATCCAAAGAGGGCTCGATAAGGAAAATATATATCAAATATATAAGAACCGTAGAGCAAATATTTATTAAAATAACAGATTAAAGTTTAAGCAAAGAATCGCTGCTTTCACCCTTAACGGGATCTTCTGAAACTAACAAAGTCAATCTGTAAACGCAGAACTGGATATTTCAAAAAACGTTGCAACCGGAGGAAGACAGGAGGACGATACTTTGGTTCATGGTAACGTTCGCTGGCAAAGAACGGGAAAAAACGAATAATACGTCATTAATAGGAGCGGTGAAAAACAATTACGCGCAAAGACAAAACCACGTTTATGGTATAAACTTTAATCTGTTATTTTAATAAATATATATATATATATATATATATATATATATATATATATATATATATATATATATATATATATATATAGGAACCAGTAAGACCCCCATGGGGTCTTACTGGTTCCTATTACCCACTCTACTACCTCAAGTATTGAGTACTTTGGTGCGTTATGGTCCACCTGGTTCCTTACCACATTTCCTTCGTTATATATATATATATATATATATATATATATATATATATATATATATATATATATATATATATATACAGGTTAGTCAAAAATGTTATCCTGAGTTCAGTTTCTTTCGTCGCTATGATCACTGCAGCCCGTCTATCGGTCGCTGTCTTCAATTTGCAAAGCTGTCTAAACGTAATGTTATAATTCTAAGGTAATATACCCTATTGAGTGCTTAGATGCACACCGAGATTGCATTCGTTAGCTTGACTGCAACCAGAGCTTCGATGATGCTGTACTAAATTTTGTATATATATATAGTTGTTATATAGTAAGGTGTATTTTGGTTGTCATACGGTCCAATAAACTTTTGTTAGCAATATTAAGTTCTCCACGCTTTTGTATATCTCCAATTCCATTTATGGGAACAGCTAGATGATGTAAAACGGAGTATTTGTATCAAAATAAAGATCCGAAGGCATGGTGTAAATTTTCAATCATTTTAATCACGACACATGTTTCAATAAGAGATAGATCGATCGTGCGGCCATGATCGATTATCACTGATCTCGTCAGGTGAAAATGAATTGTCTTCAAATCCTTGATATGAGGGAGAAAATTTAACGATGTTCACTCACTAGAGTTTGGTCCCTCATTTGAAGATTAAGCAGCCAAAACATACCGGCTGCTATCGTCCTCAGTTAGGGTCATAAATTCCGTTCCATGTTCTGCTATACTTGTATCGATTGAATTGTAAATAGTGTATGTTTTGGTATATACACATCCATGTGAAGAGCAAGTAGTCAGCTCATATCGAACTCTGTATGTGCCGCTGTCCCATTGAGAATCTGAGTCTTCAAGTCTGTGCGTGCAAGCAACCGCCATGTAGGCCACTAAGGGGCTCTGTGTAGGGTTGGGTATTTGAGTTAAGGTGTCAGTATGTGCGTTTTCCCGTCATATGGGCCCTTGGGCTTTTAAGATAGGTGTTTGAGTGGTGGAGGTGTGTTACCCAACACAGAAATAAAATAAAATAAAAATAAAATAAAAATAAAATAAAAAAGAATACCCCAAACCCCGAGGATGTGTGTAAGCCCATTAATGGTGTGTAAGTAATATTGTCCAATCAGTAACCGTGAGCACTCCATGGTTAGATGATCACGGATCAAAACCTAGTGTAGTGTTCAATCATAACTGTGGGAACTCCGTGTCTAAAGAAACCGGGTACGAGATCAGTGATAATCGATCATGGCCGCACGATCGATCTATCTCTTATTGAAACATGTGTCGTGATTAGAATGATTGGAAATTTACACCATGCCTTCGGATCTTTATTTTGATATATATATATATATATATATATATATATATATATATATATATATATATATATATATATATATATATATATATGTGTGTGTGTGTGTGTGTGTGTGTGTGTGTGTGTGTGTGTGTGTATTTGAAAAGGGAAGTAAGGTTCTATACAAAACAGTGGTTATAGAGAAAAGGTGAAGTTGGAAATAGCACGGGTAATATATTTTAGGGTCTGTTTTTCTTTTTTTCCTTTCTTTGATTCGTCAAAGTGAAATTATTGAAAAATGAGGAGGACAATTCTTTTAAAAAATAATTTTATAATGTATATAAAGTATATAAAGTATATAAAGTATTACCGGTTGCGATGTATTAGTAAAATTCATCTTATCAAATGTTGAGTATTACAATTAAAAAGAATTAATAAAAATTAAAACCTAAAAATTAAAGATTTAAAGTTACGACGTAAGTTTTTTCATCTTCCTTGTTGAGAATGAGACTGGAAAATAAACTCTTGTGTAAAGAGAGAGGAGTGTAGTCATGATAGTAGCAGCAACAGCGTTGGTAGTTGTGTTTCTTCACAGAACAAAATTGTGTTTAGGAACAAAGGAAATATTCTGTAAATATGTATCTCAATTGTGTTAATTGACTGGTCAAGAGTTCAGGTGGGGATGGCGAGGGGGGAATTGTAAACTAGAGACAAATTCTATGGCAACAGTAGGGTTGTAAAATAAATTCTATCATTGGAATATGGTTTTAGGGAGTGTGTGTAAAGTGTGAGGGTGTATATATAAAAATACACACATGCGGGTGAGTGGGAATGGTGTGTGAGTGTATGTGTGTGTGTGTGTATGTGTGTGTGCGTGTGTGTGTGTGTGTGCGTGTGTGTGTGTGCCTGTGTGTGTGATAGGGAGAATCTAATGTAAGTGATTACATATTTAATTTTGGTTTAAATTGGTTTTAATAAATATTTTTTTTAATTTATTCTTTGTTGTTGAATGAAAGAATCGGGGCACTTGTAAAGGGGAAGATTTTAAAGTTGGGTAGGGTCATTCCTGCACAACCTGCAATGTGGCTACTTAAGGGGATTTTTCTTGTTTACGTCTCGGTTTTGTTGGCGGTGGATGGTTAATCTTTTGTCAACAGCCACCGCATGTGATTACATAGATCAGGATGGGGACCCTGTGTGTGACTGCGGCATCCAACCACAGACTATGTAGCACCTCCTGATATGCCTCATGATGGACCATCCCTGCACAACATTGGATGTGGCAGAGTTTAATGAGAAAGGACAGCTCTGGCGGAACTACATCTAGCCAAGCTTTGTAACTGACACTCTTGTGGACACAAGAAGAAGAATCCAGAGTTGTGTGTCTAAGACAGGTAGTCTGTGGTTTGGGCAGTCTATTTTAATACTCTGGTGGATGGAGTTGGGTATTTATTTGCTGAATGATTTCCATACCGTTTATTTCTAGTCCCTTGATGATTCCTTTAGCGGCATGTCTATACTACTATACAGATAACCTCTACATAATGGGGTAAATAGTTCTTGGCTACTCGTTCTTTGAGTGTCCTTTCCAACCATATAATAAAGAGATTGGCTAAATCACGAGTGATGCAGACCGATGTTAGCCCCTCAATATTGTTCTTATACTGACAATTTTCCTTGTCTGATCACGGTTTTCGGGGGTCTTTATGGCTCAGGTCCACGCGATCCATATTTATTGCCTTTGGAATAATGGCTGGTGGTCTGTTACATCATAACCTGGTGGGACAGAGACTGTAAAAGCTATTATTGTGTAGATGTTCTTTGTCACAAATAAGTCTGGGAGGATCCACTGGTCCCTGATTGAAACTCACGGCATTCTACATCACTCACGTGGACCATAACCTCACAGTTTTCCACAGCAACATCAATGTCAGTAGATGGGTGTAGGGATAACACATGCATACTACATATCACACAACTTATCAGGTCACAGATCAATAGTTCTGCTGATGAGGTCGGGTGTTCGTTACTTAACTAGTAATAAAACTGAAGTAATATTCAATTAGTGTATATCATTTAATTGCAAACATGACCCTCCTGAATTATATCAATATCTCTGTCAATACCTGATTTCAATACCTGGAGTATATATCTGTATATATATAGAGAGAGAGATGGGGAAGGGAAAGAGTGACAATAAGAATTGCAGCATTGTATGAAACTTTACTTCGTAATACAATTATTTTTATATCAATCAGCTCGGGTTTGATCAAACGATCGCAACTCGACTCTAAATCAACACTTCTTCAGATATGAGAGTTTACATGGGTGGTCCCAGACAAACACACACACATATATATATAGGCCAGTTAAGGAAGAACAAATCGACAGTATATTTTTGTTCCCAACAGTATCTTTTCACAATTGATGAAATATTATATTAAAATATATTGGGTAAGACATCGTTTTGTTTCGTTTGATTTGTCATCTTACTCTACATATATAGGTTTGCTAATATTCTCTATATATTTTCCCGGTGACCGTTCCACTGAGTCTCCTCTCTGCACCAATCAAGCCTAAACGTACTTTTAAAACTTGTAATTAAAACATTAACTATTAAGTTGTACAGTTTTCCAAAGTAAATTTATAACGATTTAATTCAGTCAAGAATATCAAACTCTATATTACAAACACCCTAACATAATCCAGGATGAATATCTTATGGCCTCGATCCCCAGGGACCTTGGAATGAGGACAACATACAATTTTTTATGGCATTATCGGAGATAGCTAAGAAAGAATGACATTACATCTGGTTCACATGAGAAGATAAATGTTGCACTAGATTAATTGAGGTAGATGGAATTATCTCACAGATCAGTGTTCTCATCTTTAACAAAACTTCATCCTACACTTCTTCCCCATTTCTGGTCTCCCTTCGTTGTTCATACACTTCATCCTCTTATCCACTGCATCAGCCAGTACCCTAAATATTTAGTTATACCACTATATGTGTATCTGTTCTTCAGGACCAGTGAGAAACTGTACAATATTTGTCTCATTATTCCAGACATCCCACATATGACTAATCACACTTTATTCCTTTCGGAAGTTTTAGATTTGTGGGATAAGTAAGCATATCATTGACAGAACAAACCGTAGAAATAGTTCTAGTTGATTCAAAAAACAACTTATTCTACCATTTCTTCAACTTGACAACAAACTCTTCCCAAGACACCCTTCTTGCTTTCCTATGATTTTCTTCCTTATTTTTTCCACTGAAGGATCCAAAAGAACCCTATACCGCTGAGTCAGACACAACAATATCTGGTAAATGGAAAGAACGTAACTTATATTTCAAACAGGCTCTCTATTAGCCTGTATTGTAAATGATTACAGGTGCTTCAGCATTAATATCACATAGACATATTCAGGTATATTTGTATAAATGGATGCGTATATATTGTGTATGGTGGAAATGATGAATACAATAGTGTGTACTAGGTGAATTACCCGGCGTTGCCCGGGTTACTGCTGTTCTTATTCAGATTAGTAAACAATAAATATGAAGATATGTTTTTCTTCTCTTAATTATTTCAAAATATCTATATTTTATTAAAAATATATCAAACTTGTAATGATATTAGAATTTAGAAATGAAAATCTGTTAATCTTGAAGCACCTTAGGGTAAATAATAATCATTGTGTAATTTTGTGTTTATGTCCAAATTAATAAATTGTTGCTACACACTCACATATACACTCTCACATACATATACTAAGACACACACACAGAGACATACAATCACACAGACACACGCATAGCAGTCACCTCATTTTTTTACAGTCGCTACATTTGTATAGATGTGTGTGTGTATTTAATAATGTACTTAATGAATATGCACGCACACACACCCACTCACAGATACATACATATTCATATACAAAATGTGACGTCGTTGTGTAGTTTTGTATTCTTTTAATCTAAATGAAAATAAAAATTGTCACACATACACTCGCACACATACACTCACACATACACTCACACATACACTCACACACATATACACTCCCACATACACTCACACACATACACTCTCACATACACTCTCACACATACTCACACAAACTCTCACATACACTCACATACATATACTAAGACACACACACACAGACATTCATTCGCGCACACCTGACGGTCATCACATATGTATCTGTATGTGTAGATGTGTGTGTGTGTTTAATTCTCTGAGGCCTAACGTATGTAAGAAACTCACTAACACACACTCACAGACACATACACACTTATACACAATGTGACGTCATCGCGGTCGTGATGGTGGTGGTGGTGGCGGTTTACTATAGTTCACTATAGAAAGGTTATTTTGCTAAAATATTGTATTGTTTTAATCCAAATGAAAATACAAATTACATGTTAACACTCCTGGTGTCTAATACTTTGTAAAATTTGATTTGATTTGGTCCAGCCGTTTGAGAATGCATAGAAACAAACAGACAGACAGACAAAAATCTTATATATACAGAGATATACCTAGGTGAAGTCATTTTAGTTCTATGTGTGTGTTGATGTATACATATATGTACATTGGGTTTTGTATAACCTCATCAGGTGATTGTTTCTGTGTGTTTGTCCGTTGGTGCCTTTTTGAGTGTGTGTGAGTGTGAGGTTCTGTGTGTTCCCACTGTGTGCGTGTGTGTAAGAATACATTTTTAGTTACAACTATTGATATGATTATTGAAAATTTAGAAGAATGTATATATATATATATATATATATATATATATGATGTTATACTTGGGGAGGGTCATGTTTGTGTAATAATATTGCCAGAATTAATAATGACGAGACAGAGGCACAGTTCACCATAGCTAGAAATAATATTAGACAAATAGTAGACCGGTATACTAAGAAACAGAGCAGACCAGAGGTCCAACAATTTGGGAGGAAACCTGTAGAAGGCTTGGTTAGCCTCAAGCAGCGCACAAGGGATGGTGAGGTAGTATGTCTACCCACGGATAAGTCTGGTAGGATGTAAATAGACAGCATGCCAAACTACATCAAGGCTATGCAACCCCACATCACCAACACGAGCGAAATTGCACAGCAAAGACATGATGGGAGAGAGAAAATCCTCAACGCTCACATGATGATGTTGACGAACATCCTAAAGCCAAGCAGACGCACTGCCAACAACTTCCAGGCGTCCAACAATGGCATACCCCCTTTGTATCGCAGAGACCACAAGACAGTCGACGACCCGACAACAGGACCACCAACAAGACCTGTATGCAGAGCAAATATAGCAAGCAACTACAGGATCTCCTACTTCCTCTAAATGGTTATACGCCCCATAATCAAGATGTCCCCAGATGTATGTGACAGTACAGAGGACCTCCTCAGAAGAATCAGTGAGTGCAACAAAAACAGGAACCTATCCAACTGCATAATAGGCAGTATGGATGTGGTATCACTGTACCCATCCATTAACCTTGTGTGGAGCTGATCATTGAGAGTGAATTGGAGTTCTGCGACGTCGACACAGACGAACTGGGCCTCCTACTTAGACTTACCTACGACACTGACTACCTAGACAGCCATGACCTTATACGTTTCTGCCCCAGTAGACCCATAAGAGGTAGACCCCCCACCATAACCTCAATGGCAAAAAAGACTCCCATAGGAAGGTGGAGTGGGTGGACCAAAGCTATACGGACCCCCCAAAACAATGATCAGGTAAGAAAAATGGTCGCACATGCAATAGGGGCTAGTATCAAAACTACCTTAAAGGGCCACATATTCAAGTTCAACGAGAAGATCTACACCCAAAATGAGGGAGCAGCCATTGGCGTCAGCATAGCTGGTGACGTTGCCAACCTGTTTATGGTATGGTAGGAAAGGAGACTCAAAGATCTCCTTGATGAGAGCTCCATAGACCTCATCATGTACTCTCGTCACGTAGACGAGATATAGTAATAAGGACATCCCCACAAGAGAGCACTAACAAGTTTGATTTAGAACGTAGCACAATGGAAAGCATCCAACAGATAGCTAATTCCATACACCAGAGTATAACTGTAACTATCGACTACCCTTCCAAACACACTAACAATAGACTACCTGTATTAGACACGGAACTCTTCATTAACACTATAGACGAGAGAGCCCAAATTCTCCACTCACACTATGCTAAACCCATGGCCTCCAAATACCTGATACTCAAAAATTCAGCAATATCCAGTAGTGCTAAGTTTAATATTCTGATCTCAGATTTGGTACGAGTGTTGAAGAACGTGTGACGCATGTGCGACCCAACAGAAATGGAAAGACACATCCAACACTTCATCAACCGCATGCAGTTCTCTGGCTACAACCAAAGAGACAGAGTCAGAGTATACGAAGGAGCCACGGAGAAGTATAAGACCATCATAGAGCTGGACATGAAAGGAATTTGCCTATTATACAGGAGCAAATCCTGGAATAGCTTAGATAGGACTAGACATAAGATAGGGAAAGCCACCTCATGGTACGACAACCAGAGATACAAGAGTGTCATGTTTGTGGACGCCACCCCTGGAGGGAAATTAGCTAACCAGTGTAGAAAGGCCCTCAGAAAGACCCACTTAAAAATAAAGGTGGTAGAAAAGCCAGGAACCACCATAAAATCCCTGATCAGCAAAACCTACTCTTTTAAGAAAACCCACTGTACTAATAGGAAATGTATCATATGTAGAGTAAACCCCCGGATAAACTGTAAAACTAGAAACGTAGTCTATAGCATAAGATGTACAGAGGGTACTTGCAGAAACATGACAACAACATACATAGGCGAGACAGCTCGTAGCATAGGTGAAAGGATAGACCAACACTGGGGGGAACTAAAAGGACGTAAAAACGGTTCAGTACTATACGAACATGCTAGACAACAACACAATCAGAGAGGCCAGCGAAATAGAACTTAGAAGACCAAGGCTAAACAGTAAAAATGAATGGAATAATAACAACACCCAAACAAACAACACTAACCTAAGAGAAGTATAAATAAATAAATAAATAAATAAATAAATAAATAAATAAATACACAAGCACAATAACAACAAACACATATAAACACACACTAGTAAACTAAGATAGAATATATTAACCAATACAGTCACCCAAACAAGAACACACATCAAACAAAACACTATACACACACGCAAACGCATGCGTAGAGAAGACAAAAAAATAAACAAATAAATAAATAAATAAACAAACTAAATAAAGATGGCGTAAGCATACAATGCAACGGGAGGAAACATAATAGCAACACTGACGAAAGAACTTTGATAGACTATATATATGTGTTTGTGTCTATATTGTATCTGTATTTTTGACCGTTGGTCAGTCAATGGCAACATTGAGGACCGAATAAATTAAATTAACCGATATAAAAGACACAGAAGCGAAAACCAACCAAACAGTGAGTGTGTTCTGTTATTAATTCTGGCAATATTATTACACAAATATGAAACCCCCCCCCCCCCAGTATAACAATATTTGTTTCGACACACGATTTCATATCAAAAACCTCGCAAAACTAATTCATCGCCGTTATATATATATGTATATAATTATATATATATGTGTGTATGTGTGTGTATGTATATATATACATGTGTGTGTGTGAGTATATATATATGTATGTATATATATATACATACATATATATATATATATATATATATATATATATATATATATATATATATATATATATATATATATATATATATATATAATGTAGGGAGTTAACCTTAATATTATTAAGAACAATATACGTAATCTCTTTAACCAACATAACCTAAAAATTGAATTTAATTACAGCATCAAACTAGCTAATTTCTTGTATGTATCTCTTAATCTTGACACTGGCCTATATTACACTTACCATAAAAACAATGAGAACCTAAATTATGTTAATTTTAAATCTAACCACCCTACCAATATTACGAATGCCATAGTTAGTAATATTGGAAAAAGAATATCTAACCTATCTTCTAATAAAAACATCTTTGATGCTAACGCCAATTACTATAATAACGCTCTTTCTAAAGCCGGCTATCCTGATAAAATCAAATGTAATAAAGAAACAAATTCTAGAAGAACTTACAGTAGAATAATTAATCATGATCATTCCAATAACTTTAATAAAAGACCTAGATACAAAAACATAATCTGGTATAATGCTCCTTTCTCCATCTCTATTAATAATAATATTCCTAAATTATTCTTTAGTGCCTTAAATAAATGCTTCCCTCCCTCACATATCTATAGTAAAATATTTAATAAACACACTATAACATTTTCCTATTCGACATCCTCCAACATTTCCAACATTATCTCTAAACACAACAATAAAATACTAAATACTAAATCTCTTCCTTCCAACACTGAATATCATAATAATAGTAATAGTGCTCCCGACGTCATTGTTAACTCTAGGCTAATTTCTGCAAACCCAAATACAACGTCAAACACAACTTCGCTAAATGTTCTTAATCCCATTCTAAATCAAGAAACTATTATTCCTATCGCAAATAACTTCTCCAATCCAATTCCTTCTATAGATAACACTAGGTCACTCGTTAATAATCTCTCTAATCGCAATTGCAATTGCCCTGCTAAAAATAAATGTCCTCTCAACAACGATTGTCTTGATAAAAACTTAATTTACGAATGTAAAGTTATAACTGACACCAATTCCTTCACCTATTTTGGCTCCACTTCCACCTCATTTAAAGCTCGTCTTTATAATCATCATTCGTCTTTTAAATATAAACTTAAAAGAAACAACACGGCTCTCTCAGAACTCATATGGTCATTGAAAGACAAAAATATTAAATATAACATCTCTTGGAAAAAGGTTTCCTCTGCTTCTCCATACTTGAACAGTTCTCTGTCCAAGACTTGCAATCTCTGTCTAAATGAAAAATTTACCATTATATCTAATTTAGATTCTATAATAAATAGACGCACTGATTTGTTTTCTATCTGCTTGCATAAATTCCACAGAACTTTCCATAAAGTATACAACTAATATGATAAACTTTATCAATTCAGAATCCTTTTCTCAAAGGCACATATATATATATATATATATATATATATATATATATATATATATATATATATATATATATATATATATATATATTTATATATATACTTCTTTAAAAATATACCCATCTTTCTACCTTATTTCAAAGTTATTTATTATATTTAATATATTCTACATCACTCCTAATTTCTAACCCCTAATCTGTACCTTTTCTCACTGTGCCTAACATAGAAACAATTATTACACAATACACCATATTCTTACTTCATTTCACCTTGAAAAGATCCTTCGTAAACATAAACATTTTTTGACGTTAGATTATTCATCCTCTATTCATTATTTTTTTCTCCCTTTCATCTAACTTATTCATGCTCATCTCACAATATATCCTTACTTACATTACTTCTGTTTTTTTAATAATACATATCAACATGTTCTTTCCATCGCACATATTATTAAACCCTTAAATATTATTCTTAATACATATTAACAATTTCTTTTCATCGCACATATTATTAAACCCTTCAATATACAAACCTTAACTTTATATTATTTTTCTCTTCGTTAATTTTCAAATTCTTTTAATTTATACATTATCTTCCAACGGTTTTTTCAACCTCTCTATGTAAAACAATATATTTTTCTCAGTTATAAAAGCTATCTCTCTCTCTCTATCACCCATTTCTCCTCCTATCTCATCCTTCCTCACTATACTCCTCCCCCTCCACTTTTTACTCTCATCTCCTCCTCTTTTTCATCCCCCCCCCCCCCTCAAAAATTGTTTTCCCCAATATCACACATCAATCTAAAACTACTTTTCATATGTTGATTTAAAACTGCACTATCCACAAGTGTTTTTTAACCTTCATATCATGTCCTATTTTATCTGATGAAAACACAAATGTTATTGCATGATGATATTTGTTTTTGAAATGCGCATAATAAAATACATGGAACTCATTTAACCATCTTTTGATTTTATATATTATATATTATGTATACTCCAGTCCTACAAACTGTAGAGTGCTTCTTATCCGATATCTGCATTGCTTTATTGTACTACAATAAAACTCACCTCCTATATATATATACTTAAGGTAAACATTGATGCAATTCAATTCAAGCACTCAACGTACTTTTTCCACGTAGGAGTGACGGAGTATATATCGAATAAGAAAATGCGAAGTTGTTTCAGAAGTTAAAGTCCTTTAATGATAATGCTGTGATACATATTTCAATGACGACAGTGACCACATGGTTCGGTGCGCCCAGTGCCGTGACATCATCAGACAGCTTGGGAAAAGTACGTTGAGTGCTTGAATTGAATTGCATCAATGTTTACCTTAAGAATTTAGCTCCAAAACGTTGAGCGCTCTATGGTGTAACCGATATAGTGGAGAAGAGAGGAACCAGCCATCAGCTACACCCGGAAATTCCCTCTATCATGGGGATTGATTACACACACTGGAAATCCCTGATACTGAACGGACATAAAATTATAAACTAACTTTCGACAGGATAAATACACGGAACTAAAAGCAACGATAAACCTCTATTTTCCTGCAGCAAATTGCATTTGCATAGAGGCCTTGAACGGAAGCCCCCTCACTTCATCAGATAATGAATTTTTATATGCACTTTAAATGGACAAAATTGACATTCATCTTAACCACTTATACCCTCATTTCCATACAGTTTACCTTCCTCGTATATGTTTTTCATATATATCTCCTATCTCATTTTGCATCTATTTTTTGTATTTTTTGTGTATTTTATATTTTGTATTTTTTGTTTTGATTCATGTGATAGAGATATTAACTATGTATTTGCCTAACTACTACCTTTCATACTGTAATTTACCATTCGTTCTACTCTACGGTACAATCGTTCAATATATGGATAATATATCTGTACTATTGATCCCTCCATTCAAAACTTCTTACTATAATTTAAACATCTGCCTATTTATTAGTTATTATATGCACATATATTTTTTTACTTACTGCAATCAAGATTTTAACTTGCAATTCCTTAAATTTTTGATTTTTAATTTTTAGTTTTAATTTCTAATTCTCAATCATAATTTCCACACTGAAACCATAATACCTAGAAATAAGTATATGTTCTCTTAGCGGTTGATGGTCAATTCTACTGTCCATGCTTAATTTAGGGGTGGTATTGAGACCTATTGAAACTCATACTCTCCCATCCCCACTAGCTTTCGGCCAACTGCCACTGGCAGGGTGGCTAGCAGTAAACTATAACCGTGACATATTACAGACCTGGATGGGGTGATTGTTTGGTTGAGGGGAAGGGGGGGGGGCTTGCCTAGGCGAGTTTCGTAGAACTTTGGGGTAGTTGATGGTCAACTTCCTTCGGACTTGCGCCTGCGCAGACCGGTGCGGGTGAATTGGGACTCACAAGGAAACGGGCGAAGAATTCAAGAGCACACGCTTTGTCCGTTCCCATGTCGATTCATTTTGGATTGCCTCGGAAACATAACCTTATATGTAAGAAGCTGTCTGATGAAGCCACGGCACTGGGCGCTCTGAAACTACTTCGTTTTTATTATATATATATATATATATATATAGTATATTTGGTAATATACCGTATGATTAATTAAACACATTTCGAAGACCATTCGCTATCAGTTTTAAAGTAGTGAGAATGTCCCTTATTTTCGGCAAAGGTAGGGAGAGATGCTAACAGCTCTTGATTATTACTGGAATTCTATAAGACTCCAGATTCTATAATTTTCGGCAAAAGCAGGGGAGTGGATGGTTTTGATAAACGCCAAACACCAAGAAACAGACTTCCAGCCTCTCTCCCTACCTTTGCCGAAAATAAGTAAGTAATATAGTCACTACTTTAAAGCTGATAGCGAATGGTTCTTCTAAATGTTTTTAATTAAACATACAGTATATTGCCAAATATATTATACATACTTTCATGTATACATCGCATTTTCAGAGCACCAATACTAATATATATACATATATATATATACATACATATATATATTTATATATATATATATATATATATATATATATATATATATATATATATATATAATTCGATTTGTACAATTTTTTGAAATTCTTGCAATAATTATACACATTCTGAATCCATCCGCTAAACTCGGGGTTACCTCCCTGCAGGGTAAACACGTGGGGTAATCACTCCAACACTACTACTGCTAGGAACGCTCTCGCCGGCTGAGAACAAAATACCTGTTGACGAAATGGTAGCCTTGTTCGATAGTTATACCAAAAGCTTACAATGGAAGCAGGCAGTATAATTGATTTAGATATCACACAAACCTCCCATTGGATTATACTATCAATTTCCAGGAGGTCCAGGTAAATTCTTTTGTTAACCTGTTTAGGCTGCTTCGTTTTTTGGGGGGCTCCGGTGGCTGATAGCTTCATGACTGCCGTTTTCAGTTTGTTTGGCCTCTATAACCTATGTTAATTGGTCTGGTCTTCTTTTAGTCCATTGGGCGCTTGCCGCATATCTCTAAAATTGCGTTTTGCTATTTTAGACCACAGCCGAAATACGATCTCGCTGAAATGATATTTATATATATGTATATATATATATTATATATATATATATGTGTGTGTGTGTGTATGTGTGTGTGTGTGTGTATATATATATATATTATATATATTATTATTATTATTATTATTATTACTATATATGCATATATATATATATATATATATATATATATATATATATATATATATATATATATATATATATATATATATATATATATATATATATATATAAATATAACAAAGAGGGTGTGGTAAGATACCAGGTGGACCATGGCGCACTAGAATACTCGATATTTGTGTTAGTAAAGTGGGTAATATGAAAAGATTCAGGTTCCCGACGGCTAAACTCCAGACGTTTCGACAGCTAGATCCGTGGGTGTCCTGAATCTTTCATCTACTATATAAATGCAATTTATGTCTGTCTGTGTGTAACCAGTTGGCGTCTAAACCAGTGATAAAATCCTGATGACAATTTACACACATGTCAAGCTAATATTCAGAAACAGGACTGACTATTGGATTTCAATAATGGAACCCTGGGGACATTAAACCCTCCCTCCCACTACTCCCCTTGCTCATCCCACAACTCAGTCCTCCAAAACGTGGCAACAACTTATTTGTTTTTTGTACTTTATTCTGTAGGGA
Organism: Eledone cirrhosa; assembly: GCA_964016885.1. Lineage (NCBI taxonomy): Eukaryota > Metazoa > Mollusca > Cephalopoda > Octopoda > Eledonidae > Eledone > Eledone cirrhosa. Next base: position 28,800,874 of record OZ024744.1, read on the forward strand.
AAGAGAGTGGGGGATGAGATAGAGGATACGAGAGAGAGGGGGAGGATGAAAGAAAGAGAGAAAGAGAGCCAAAGAAAGATGGGGAGATTAGGCAAGAAAGAGAAAGAAAACAGAAAAATGATAGCATAGTTCGATAACTAACTCTTATTTGTTTATTTTTTAAACACTTCTGAATTAACTCCTTTCTTAACGTTACTTCTCTTTCTCTCTCTCTCTCTTTCACAAAAGTCGTAATGGGACTCCGTGTGTCTGTGAGCGTGTGTGTGCACGCACGCGCGTGTGTGTTTTGGCGTTCTTAAATTAGAGACAAGTGTGTGTGTGTCTGTTTATTACCGTACTTAAGTTAGAGACATATATATCCCAGTCAACTGACTCATGTATGTATATATATATATATGAAGCAAAAGGGTAAGGTTGTATGTGACACCTCGATTTACTAGAACTATTAGCAAAATCTATTTCAAATCACAGCAAATAGTCTTACACACACATACATACATACATGTGTGTGTGTGTGTGTGTGTGTAAGACTATTTGCTGTGATTTGAAATACACACACACACATGTATGTGTGTATGTATGTCAGGGAAACCACTATAACTGTTGGTGTACCTAAAAGAAATAGAAAACGAATCTCCCTCAAACAAGATCCTACTGTCATAGAGGTAAAATTTGGTGAAAGCTACAGTGTGAAAATTATAATTAACCCAGGCTCTGCCGCACTTTGGGCCAGGGGGCGCAGATATCGATCGCTCTCCGACAGGTTTGTTGTTGAGCCCATAGCAATGGAGACTTCTGGTGTCCTTAGCCCTGGGGCTACCTCCCAACTCACCACAATCTGCACAGAGTTGCCTACCCGTAGAGGTGAGCATCCCAGGCCGGAATGGATTTCCCAGCACGTCTCCCTCATCATCCTCTATTCTGACCACCGAGGCTGCTGGGCGGCCAGCACGTGGGCCCCCATTTGTTCATAATAGTGAGTGATGGGGAGATTGGGAGAGACGGTGGCAGTGGCACTGGGAGTTTGGTTCCTGGTGTATATGTATATATTTACCACACTTACACACATTTAAATAAACTTTCCTGAATTACAGAAATGAGAAAGTAAATTCTTGATTTATTCATAAACCAATGGTAAATTTATTATTTTATTTCATTTTATTTATGATTTTTAAAATAGCCTTCAAATTTGTTTGAATCTCAGAGGTTCTGATTGTACATAAAAAAGAAGGATAAATAAAATCTAAATTAATTTTTTTGGTCATGCCCTTGTCACTGACAACATACCTAAGGATTCTACCAAGTGTGAAGCATCATATATGCTGACGGTAATAGGGAGCAGTATTTAAAAAATCACTACTGGACAAAACTAATAATATTTTTATCTACATGATCTGCTTTAAACAAACGGCAATAAATATTGTGCAATAATTCCTACTTTAGTTAAAATTCAGCAATCATATTTCAATGGCCAAATAATGTAACTTTAATAAAATACTTGGGAATCACCGGGTAGCTCAGCTAGTATATATATATATATATATATATATATATATATATATATATATATATATATATATATATAGAGAGAGAGAGAGAGAGAGAGAGAGAGAGAGAGAGAGAGAGAAAAAAAAAGTATGACCCCGACGGCAGAGCTCAAGCCGTTTCGACGGCTATCAGGCTAGAAATTTCTTTAGTATAAAATACGGTGAAAGCTTATAATTTCTAATTTCTATTTTCAAACTCGCGCACCGTTTCGAAAATATACTTACATGTTTACGTTTATAATTTGCTTGTTTATCATTCACTTGCTAAGTTCATAGCTTCTAATTTGAATGGAAGGAGATGGGATGTGTATTGGTGTAATGGTAGCACAGTGGTCGGGATAACCAAAGATGTGGGTTCGACTCCCATGTACGGCAACACTCATCTTTTTCCATTTCTCCGAGGGTTATAAACCCCACTATCAGGCTAGAAATTTCCATAGTCTAAAATACGGTGAAAGCTTATAATTTCTAATTTCTAATTTCAAACTCGCGCACCGTTTCAAAAACATACTTACATGTTTAGGTTTATGTGTGTGTGTGTGTGTGTGTCGCAGTGACTCTGGGCGTTTGAACATTTTTTGTTTGATCCCTGGTCTATATATGTGTATATGAGAGATAATGAATCTAATAACTGTTTCCTGTATTTATAACGTTATTTGTACATATACATGTAGGTTTACTATGATGTTGTTTATATTTTCAAGATGACCCTCCCGCTCAGTCTCCTCACACTGCAACAAACAAGCAAAAACTTAGTTTTAAAAAGAGTAAGTTATAATTTAAACAAAGTTATTGAGTAATCAAATAAGGTTTTGAACAGTAAATTTATAACGATTTAATTCAGTCAAGATTTTCAAACTCTATATTACAAACACCCTAACATAATCCAGGATAAATATTTTATTGACCTCGATGTCCAGGGACCTTGGAATGAGAATAAAAATAAAGATAAACTTTTGGGGGGCATTATCAGAGATAAGCTAAGAAAGAATGAAATAACATCTTGTTCAAATGAGATGAATGTTGCACTAGATTAATTGAGGTAGATGGAATTATCTCACAGATCAGTGTTCTCATCTTTAACAAAACTTCATCCTACACTTCTTCACCATTTCTGGTCTCCCTTCGTTGTTCATACACTTCATCCTCTTATCCACTGCATCAGCCAGTACCCTAAATATTCAGTTATACCACTATATATGTATCTGTTCTTCATGACCAGTGGGAAACTGTACAATATTTGTCTCATTATTCCAGACATCCCACATATGACTAATCACACTTTACTCCTTTCAGAAGTTTTAGATTTGTGTATGTCATTGACAGAACAAACCGTAGAAATAGTTCTAGTTGATTTAAAAAAACTTATTCTACCATTTCTTCAACTTAACAACAAACTATTCCGAAGACAACCTTCTAGATTTCCTAATATTTACTTCCTTATTTTTTTCCAGTTGACACGAGAAAAGGACAAAATATCTCTGAGTCAGACACACCACCACGTGATACATCGAATGGATGTAAGTTATATTTCAAACACACTTTCTATTAGTCTGTATAGAAAACTATGACACATGTTTCAACATTAATATCAAGCCGAGGTTAACTTTGCCTTTCACCCTAACGGGGTCGATAAAATGAAGTACCAGTAATGTACAGGGTATTTGCTGGCCTTCTGCCAAAAGTAGAAACAATTATCACGTGTGTATATATATTATTCTCCTAGATTTAATAATTAACTAATTAATTTAATTAGACAATTCTGTTGATTGGTTAATTATTTGTGTTTGTTTTATAACATCTAGTTGAGAGCTTATCATGATGATTAGCGGAAATTAAAATATTTCCTTTCGCTAACATTTTGAATGACCCGCCTAAAACCGGGGGTTATTTCCCTTGCCGGAATTAACACGTGATAGCTATAGATACGATAAGCAGCATGTAGCAGCAACATATAATTTATCACTCCGGTCATAGGCAGAATGAAATACCTGTTGATAAACTGAATCCTCCGTTCGATCACAAATACCATGAGCTTGCCATTCACGTTAGTCTGATATTTGATTTCGGATTCAAAGAAACACTTTAAACGATTGTTCGTTTGATTTGTCCAGGTGTACTTTTCTCAACCTGATTAGTTCTATCATTACTTTGGTATATATTGTGTATTAGTTTCGCCTACCACAATGTTCGATTTGTCAAGCTATTTAAACGTATGTTATTACTCTAAAGTCCTATCTTATCGAGTGCTTTGCTAACTCATCATTTCATATAAGTAGGCCGAATTTACTTGCAAACCGCCAGAGATTCGATTTTACTGATTTCCAATTATATATATATATATATATATATATATATATATATATATATATATATATATATATAATAGTAAAATGTGAAGAGGAAGCACACGAGTTAGGATATATATATATATATATGTGTGTGTGTGAAAACAGGGAGAAAAAGACGATTATTAGGAAGAAAATAATTTTTTTTTTCCTTTTTATTTATTTCTCTCTTTTTTCTGGGTTAGAAATTGATTAAAACAAAATATTTTACATTGTGTGAAGTATTAAGGTATTAGTTGATTTATTTATTAATTAACAATGGTATTTATTTATTTTTTTAATGCACTAAACTTCGGACTAAACTAAAACTGGAACAAACAATCAAACATTTACAAATAC
>OZ024744.1:28812607-28845107 GCA_964016885.1 Eledone cirrhosa
CGCTCTTCCCCTCCACTAATCCCCTATAGAACGCCAAGGTGGAGTTTCCACCGATCACATTGCCCGATTGGTCGAGGGCTGTGAGCGCCTGAAGACATTCCAGTCTCCAAGCGCTCCCTCTCGGTCTTCGCTTGACCCAGGACTGCAGCTCCGTCAAGGAGACGAGCTGGGGAAAAACATGTCTTGCAAACGACGACCACACCTGATCACCGTGGAGGTAGAGGTGGAGATGTCGTAGCCTGAGCGCGTGTCTGCGCATCATCAGCCACGGCATGCCCAGCCCTCCACGTAGCGGGTGTTGACAGCAGATGGACCGCCTGACCATCGGAGCGCGTCCCTTCCACAAGAAGCGAAAGAGCAAACGCTCCAGCGCAGTCAGGCGGGGCTTAGGACAAGGTACGACGGTCAGGCGGTAGTAGATGACGGATGCGATGTACGCATTCGCCACCTCCGCTCGACCTTTCAGGGATAGCTTCCTCTCGGCCCATTTCTGGGTGAGAGAAGCCACCCTGCTCGTCACCTCGTCCCAGTTTTTGTCCGTCTGGAGGTCTGGACCGAACCAGACCCCTAGCAATTTAACCGGTCCGTCCGTCCAGCGCCCGACGACGCTGTTGGACGGCATGGACCTGCCTCTCCAGGTGCCGAGCTGCAGGCCCACTGACTTTTCCTGGTTGATCATTGCTCCTGTCACCGCTTCGTATTCTCTTAGTGTAGTGCCGATCGCCTCGATGTGTTTGGCGTTCGACACCACTACGGTGACATCGTCGGCATATGCTGACACGGATCTTCCGCATCCTAGTTCGCGCGGGAGCCCCCTCAACGTCTCCAGTTTGTGCAGTAATGGCTCGAGAGTCAATACGTACAATAGGGACGAGAGGGGACATCCTTGGCGGACCGAGCGCATGATGTTGAACGGTTCCGAAAGGTGACCGTTCACTATCACTACAGAGCAGATGTCGCTGTGCATGGCAGCGATCCAGCCTCTGAAGACGGGCCCAAAGCCAGCCGCCCTCAGGACTGCCGTTAGGTAACGATGGTCGACCCTATCGAAGGCTTTCGACTGATCTAAATTGATCAAAGACCCACCTGTGCCAGGTTCCCTAGCTACCCTCTCTACGATGTATCGCATGAGGTGGAGGTTGTCGTGGATGGATCTGTCGAGAATGGCGCATGTCTGTGCCTCTCCCACCAGACCACCAACGACAAGCGCCAACCTCTTTGCTAGCACCTTGGCCAAAATCTTGAACTCTGTGTTTAGCAGAGTTATGGGCCTAAAATTATCTATGTTATCCCCCTTGTTCGGATCCTTTCTCAGCAGCGCCACCGCTCCTCGGCTCACAGAGCTGGGAATTCTCCCGTTCTGTTGCCAGTTGCAGTAGACGTCCGCCAAGAGGCCTCCGAACAAGTTTGGCATTTGTACGTAAAGTTCATAGGGCAGACCATCCAAACCAGGCGATTTACCCCTTGTGCAACTAGTCATTGCATCCCGTACTTCAGCGGTTGTTATCGGCTTTTCGCAACACTCCGCCTCAGTGGCCGAAAGCCGCGGCAGTCCGTCGAGGTAGACACTAAAGTCCATCCCTCTACCCGGCCCGCCACTGCCCCCGAACAGTTGAGCGAAGTGTCGCTGAAAAGCTTCACACATTTGCCCGGGATCGAGTAGCATGCGCCCGTCGTGGTCCACCAAAGACCGGATCGTGGCTTTGTTGCCACGACGCGCCTCCGCCACTCGGGCCCATTGAACGGCTTTCGTCCCCTCGTGTCTGAGAGCGCGCACCCTATTCTGACAACGCAGCCTTCGTGCTTTGCATTGAAGAATTGTTCAAGGGCCAATTTCGCCGCAAGTACGTCGGTCGCGATGCCTTTGCTAAGCGCCTCATCTAATTTTCTAACTAGTTCTCCCTCTGCTCTATTTTTCTCTATTGCTAAAGTCTTACTAAACCTAATGGACTCTATTCTAATTGCTCTTTTCAGAGCAAACCACCACTTGTTGTTGACGATGGCCCCCGTCAACGCCCGCTTAACTAGTTCGCTAATCCGGTCTCTGTAGGCCTTGCGCGCTGGTAAGGACGCGTTTAACTTCCAGTAGCCGGGTCCTCGTCTATGAAGCCTATCTAAGTCAAGCACACAGATCACGAATTTGTGGTCCGTGTAGCTGACTATCTTGAATTGTGGACAGCCTATGCTAGACCTATCTATTTCCCTACAAAATACTCTATCTAGATATGATCTGGATGACCCTATGCGATTTGTCCAATTCCACATTGGTACATTCGGGAAATCCATTCGGTACCTGTCAGACAGTTCAAAACGTCTGAGCAGGTTGGTGAGACTCTTGCACCCTCCTTCCCTATCCACTAATCCCACACAATCCCAGCGTGCATCTAAGATCCCGTTCCAGTCGCCCACTAACACTAAAGAGCGGGACGTTCCAAGAAAGGTCTCCAGACGCCGGAAGAAATCAGGCCGCCCTGCTCCTGTCGGGGCATAGACGGCCACTAACCTGAAAGCTAGCCCGTCTCCGCTGGTGACGTCCAGCACCACCAACTTACCTTCTGGGTCCAGGAAGATGGCCCGTATGGGAAGATCCAAACCTCTCCGAAAAAGCACAGCAACTCCTCCCCCCGATCCCGGACGGCTGGGAGATGCGTACACATCGTAGCCGCCGAAGATCGGTGCGAAAGCCTGTGCTTCGGAGATTCTGGTCTCGCTGATGGCCACTACATCTATGTTTAGTGACCTGAGGTCGTTGAGCAGGTGGCCCTGCTTCCATGAAGACCCCAAGCCACGCGCATTTATGCTGCCTATTCTGAGTGAGGTCATGTTGAAAAGGAGTGGAAAAGATGGGAAAGACCACTTACCTTACTTCTCGTAGGGGAAGGACGGCTTTTCCATCCTTTTCACTGCTTGTGGCCTCCTCAGGAAGGATGTCCTTATAAATCCTCCTGGAGAGTGCTTGTCGGAAGTCTCCGATGTCTTTGGGGAATTTTTGTTTTAGTGTCATGTACGTTTTCTGTGTGATGCGAGTGATTTGTATGTGTGGAGGTGGTGTGAATTTTGGGGTTGTTGTGTAGTCTTTTTCTGTGATGCTGGTGTTGTGTTGGATGTAGTGTAATAATTGCTTGTTCAAATTTAATGCTGTGTAGTGTGTATCGTTTTGGTTGTTTTGTTTTGTTTGCGTTTGTTGTGGGTTTGTTTCTGTTTCGCATTTTGGTGACTTTTGTGGTGTAGGTGATTGTGGTGCTGGGGATAATGATGGTGATGGTGTTGGTGTTTGGGTTGATGGGGTTGGTGATGCTGGTGTGGATGGTGGCATATTTGTCCTAACTTTTTTGTTTCTTAGTTTATTTGTTTCCCTCTGTATTTTGTTTTTGGAGGGGGAAGGAAGAGAATTTTTTCTTTTTTGGTTTCTTTTTTTTTCCGGATATCGTTTCCCACTCCTCGTCGTCACAATCTGTCTCCAGTTGTGATAGGCCGGGGAGTGGAAAATCCTCCACAGCCGTTAGTTTTGGTTGTGGTGTGGTGGATGGTGTAGGCGCTGGTGCTAGTTCTGAAGCGTTGGGTGGTGTTGGTGTTGGTTTTGCTGGTGGTGGTAGTGGTGTTGGTTTTGCTACTGTTGCTGGGGTTGTTGCTGTTATAGTTGCTTCTGTTGTTGCTGCTACAGTTGTTGCTGCTATCTCTGCTACTGGTGGTGTTGATGGTTGTGTCACTGGGGTGGGTAGGAGAGGTGGCCTCAACCTTTTAGCCTGAGGGCAGAAAGCCCTTAGGTGCGTTCCTTCACCACAAACGACACACCTAGGTCTTCTGCCCTCGACAATTACCGTGAGGTGGCTGCCGTCAGTGAGGTCTATTACCTCTGGGATCTCCTCAATGCTTTTTTGGTCCGCTTGGATCAGGAGCTCCATCCCAGATCCGGACCAGTTTTCCTGCTTTTCTTTTGCTACTGCTATTATTTTCGTGTTGGCTTCGATGCCGGCGAGGACAGCCGCTATTAGCCAGGGAATTTCGATGGCCGGTGGAACGTGGGTCACCCTGATCTTTACGAGTCTCTGGCCACAATAGCTTGGGACGAGTGTGAAGTCGTCACTTCTTAATGGGGCCATGGAGTGTTCTCTAGCCTCCTCTGGTGTTTCAAAGAACACATCCACGGTTCCATACTTTTGCCCACGTCTGATGTGGGTTTTTCTTGCCCACACATGTCCCAAAGCTTTTTGGATTTGGGACTCCGATGCCCGTTCCACTCGGCGCGATTTTACATTTATTGTTCTATACGACACGGTGCACAGGCGCCGATGCTCCATTTTATTAGGTGGGGGGGGGGGGGTGAGGCTGACCCTGTACCCATCTTTCTTTACCATTTGTTTGGCATTTTCTAAATCTTCTTGAGTTACCGTGAACGCTTCGAATTGTTTTGCTACGATGGCGAAACTGAGGGTTGGTTTTATAATGTCATTGTTGTTGTTGTTGCTATCGTTAATATTAATTTTATTTTCAGTTGTGGTGGTGGTGACGTCTGTCGTCTTTGGTGGGGAAGAGTCCATTTTGCTTGATTTCATTTCGACGTCACGAGTTAATTTATTTTTTTCTTCTTTTGTTTCTGTTGTCGCGGTGGTGGTGGTGGTGGTGGTTGTCGCGGTGGTGGTGGTGGTGGTGGAGGGTTTAACACCTGCAGTCATTGGTAATGGCGGGAAATGAATGTCTGCCTGAGACAAATTTAAAATATTGCTACTGCTTATATTTTTTTTTGTGTTGGCAAACGTAGTAACATTTACAATGGTGGTGTCGGTGTGAGGTGTTATTTTGTGAGGAAGGCTTTCAGCTGCTTCGTGCAGAGGGGAATTAGCCATTTTTTTTCAAAGAAATTTTTGGATAATAATAAAAGTTAAAATTTTGGGCACAAGGCCCCAATCTTTTTGGGTGTCCTTTTCGGAAAACAATGTATGTGTGCTTATAAACAGTTTACAATAAAATTTTCCATAAATGGCAATTTTTAAACAAACGGAAATAACAAACCTTTGCGGAGCTCACGATAATACGATTTCCTACGTAGGTCGCCAATAATAATAATAATAATAATAATAATTTCTTTATTAACCACAAGGGTTTACATAAAGTAGACATTAAGGACAGTACAGGACAATACAGGGCGGTACAAATGGGCATTTCTGCGTGTAAAAAAACAGAGGATGTAATAAAAATATCAACGACAAATTCCCCAATAGGGGGGAGACTTCCGAGGGACATTTGTGGAGAAAGCCCATTAAAAGGCCACAGTCACCCTGACCACCAGGCCAATTGTCCTCTTCCAGTTTTCCACCTTTAATTTACAGACACATACTCAGAATAGGCCCATTCACTCGGGCCATACCTGCTTCTCTCACCCATCTTTCAACAAAATGCTGGGAAGAGAGCACTTCCCTCTCTACCCTGATTTTCCTTTTCAAATAAAATTTGAAAAAGTTAATCAGGGCATCACCGAAGAGGTAAGTGCTCGTCTTCAGCCCTTTCAAACGTGTCCACCATACTATCTCTTTCGCCATGGCCTCCAGACAGATAAAAACTGTGCCCTTCCCGGCTAAAGGAAGAGGGCGGGGCAATCCTCACATTGGACTCAGCTGATAGCCGGATCCGTCCTACACGTGACAGCAGGTGTTCGACATAAACCCACAAGTCAGCAATGCTCGGACACTGGACGAGTGCGTGCAGGACGGTTTCGTCGCACTTCCCGCATCTCGGACATGCCCGGCTGACGGCACCTCCATGCCTGTAGAGTTTATCCCGAACTGGCAAAGCTACCCGGTAGCTCTGCCAGGCCAGGTATTTCTGGAAGTTGTCCATAGGCCCAGGCCCGAAAGTCCTTCCGAAGAGATTGGCTAGTTGATTTTCGTCGACGCCTAGAGTTTCCCCAAGTACGTCGTCGCTCTTCCCCGCCACTAATCCTCTATAGAACGCCGAGGTGGAGTTTCCACCTATCACATTGCCCGATTGGTCGAGGCCTGTGAGCGCCTGAAGACATTTCAGTCTCCAAGCGCTCCTTCTCGGTCTTCGCTTGACCCAGGACTGCAGCTCCGTCAAGGAGACAAGCTGGAGAAAGACGTGTCTAGCAAACGGCGACCACACCTGATCACCGTCGAGGAAGAGGTGGAGATGTCGTAGCCTGAGCGCGTGTCTGCGCATCATCAGCCACGGCATGCCCAGCCCTCCACGTAGCGGGTGTTGACAGCAGATGGACCGCCTGACCATCGGAGCGCGTCCCTTCCACAAAAATCGAAAGAGCAAACGCTCCAGCGCAGTCAGGCGGGGCTTAGGACAAGGTACAACGGTCAGGCGGTAGCAGATGACGGATGCGATGTACGCGTTAGCCACCTCCGCTCGACCTTTCAGGGATAGCTTCCTCTCCGCCCATTTCTGGGTGAGAGAAGCCACCCTGCTCGTCACCTCGTCCCAGTTTTTGTCCGTCTGGAGGTCCGGACCGAACCAGACCCCTAGCAATTTAACCGGTCCGTCTGTCCAGCGCCCGACGGCGCTGTTGGACGGCATGGACCTGCCTCTCCAGGTGCCGAGCTGCAGGCCCACTGACTTTTCCTGGTTGATCATTGCTCCTGTCACCGTTTCGTATTCTCTTAGTGTAGTGCCGATCGCCTCGATGTGTTTGGCGTTCGACACCACTACGGTGACATCGTCAGCATATGCTGACACGGATCTTCCGCATCCTAGTTCGCGCGGGACCCCCCTCAACGTCTCCAGTTTGTGCAGTAATCGCTCCAGAGTCAATACTTACAGGAGGGACGAGAGGGGACATCCTTGGCGGACCGAGCGCATGATGCTGAACAGGTCCGAAAGGTGACCATTCACTGTCACCACAGAGCAGATGTCGCTGTGCATGGCAGCGATCCAGCCTCTGAAGACGGGCCCAAAGCCAGCCGCCTTCAGGTCTGCCGCTAGGTAACGATGGTCGACCCTATCGAAAGCTTTCGACTGATCTAAATTGATCAAGGACCCACCCGTGCCAGGCTCCCTAGCTACCCTCTCTACGATGTATCGCATGAGGTGGAGGTTGTCGTGGATGGATCTGTCGGGAATAGCGTCTCTCCCACCAGACCACCAACGACAAGCGCCAACCTTTTTGCTAGCACCTTGGCCAAAATCTTGAACTCTGTGTTTAGCAGAGTTATGGGCCTAAAATTATCTATGTTATCCCCCTTGTTCGGATCCTTTCTCAGCAGCGCCACAGCTCCTCGGCTCACAGAGCTGGGAATTCTCCCGTTCTGTTGCCATTTGCAGTAGACATCCGCCAAGAGGCCTCCGAACAAGTCTGGCATCTGTACGTAAAGTTCATAGGGCAGACCATCCAAACCAGGCGATTTACCCCTTGTACAGCTAGTCATTGCCTCCCGTACTTCAGCGGCTGTTGTCAGCTGTTCGTAACACTCCTCCTCAGTGGCCGAGAGCCGCGGCAGTCCGTCGAGGTAGACACTAAAGTCCATCCCTCGATCGGGCCCGCCGCTGCCCCCGAACAACTGAAAGAAGTATTGCTGAAAAGCTTCACACATTTTCCCGGGATCGAGTAGCATGCGCCCGTCGTGGTCCACCAAAGACCGGATCGTGGCTTTGTTGCCACGACGCGCCTCCGCCACTTGGGCCCATTGAACGGCTTTCGTCCCCTCGTGTCTGAGAGCACGCACCCTAGCTCTGACAACGCAGCCTTCGTGCTTTGCATTGAAGAATTGATCAAGGGCCAATTTCGCCGCAAGTACGTCGGTCGCGATGCCTTTGCTCAGCGCCTCGTCTAATTTTCTAACTAATTCTCCCACTGCTCTATTTTTCTCTGTTGCTAAAGCCTTACTAAACCTAATGGACTCTATTCTAATTGCTCTTTTCAGAGCAAACCACCACTTGTTGGCGATGGCCCCCGTCAACGCCCGCTTAACTAGTTCACTAATCCGGTCTCTGTAGGCCTTGCGCGCTGGTAAGGACGCGTTTAGCTTCCAGTAGCTGGGTCCTCGTCTATGAAGCCTATCTAAGTCAAGCACACAGATCACGAATTTGTGGTCCGTCTATACTAGACCTATCTATTTCCCTACAAAATACTCTATCTAGATATGATCTGGATGACCCTATGCGATTTGTCCAAGTCCTCATTGGCACATTCGGGAAATCCAATCGGTAGCTGTCAGACAGTTCAAAACGCCTGAGCAGGTTGGTGAGGCTCTTGCACCCTCCTCCCCTATCCGCTAATCCCACACAGTCCCAGCGTGCATCTAAGATCCCGTTCCAGTCGCCCACTAACTCTAAAGAGCCTGATGTTCCAAGAAAGGTCTCCAGACGCCGGAAGAAATCGGGCCGCCCTGCTCCTGTCGGGGTATAGACGGCCACTAGCCTGAAAGCTTGCGTCGCCGCTGGTCCCGTCGAGCACCACCAACTTACCTTCTGAGTCCAGGAAGATGGCCCGTATGGCGAGATCCAAACCTCTCCGAAAAAGCACAGCAACTCCTCCCCCCGATCCCGGACGGCTGGGAGATGCATACACATCGTAGCCGCCGAAGATCGGTGCGAAGGCCAGTGTTTCGGAGAATCTGGTCTCGCTGATGGCCACTACATCTATGTTTAGTGACCTGAGGTCGTTGAGCAGGTGGCCCTGCTTCCATGACGACCCCAAGCCACGCTCATTTATGCTGCCTATTCTGAGTGAGGTCATGTTGAAATGGAGTGGAAAAGATGGGAAAGACCAATTACCTTACTTCTCGTAGAGGAAGGATGGTTTGTCCATCCTTTTCACTGCTTGTGGTCTCCTCCGGAAGGATGTCCTTATAAATACTCCTGGAGAATGTTTGTCGGATGTCTTTGGGGAATTTTTGTTTTAGTGTCATGTACGTTTTCTGTGTGATGCGAGTGATTTGTATGTGTGGAGGTGGTGTGAACTTTTGGGTTGTTGTGTAGTCTTTTTCTGTGATGCTGGTGTTGTGTTGGATGTAGTGTAATAATTGGTTGTTGTTCAAATTTAATGCTGTGTAGTGTGTTGTTTTGGTTGTTTTGTTTTGTTTGCGTTTGTTGTGGTTTGTTTCTGTTACGCTTTTTGGTGACTTTTGTGGTGTTGGTGATGGTGGTGTTGGGGTTAATGATGGTGATGGTGTTGGTGTTTGTGGTGATGGGGTTGGTAATGCTGGTGTGGATGGTGGCATATCTGTCCTAACTTTTTTGTTTGATAATTTATTTGTTTCCCTCTGTATTTTGTTTTTGGAGGAGGAAGGAAGAGAATTTTTTCTTTTTTGGTTTCTTTTTTTCTTTTTTCCTGATACCGTTTCCCACTCCTCGTCGTCACAATCTGTCTCCAGTTGCGATAGGCCGGGGAGTGGAAAATCCTCCACAGGCGTTGGTTTTGGTTGTGGCGTGGTGGATGGTGTAGGCGCTGGTGCTAGTTCTGGCGCGTTGGGTGGTGGTGGTGTTGGTTTGGCTACTGTTGCTGGGGTTGTTGCTGTTATAGTTGCTTCTGTTGTTGCTGCTACAGTTGTTGCTGCCATTTCTGCTGCTGGTGGTGTTGATGGTTGAATCACTGGGGTGGGTAAGAGAGGTGGCCTCAACCTTTTAGCCTGAGGGCAGAAAGCCCTTAGGTGGGTTCCTTCACCACAAACGACACACCTAGGCCTTCTGCCCTCGACGATTACGGTGAGGTGGCTGCCTTCAGTGATGTCTATTACCTCTGGGATCTCCTCAATGCTTTTATGGTCCGCTTGGATCAGGAGCTCCATCCCAGATCCGGACCAGTTCTCCTGCTTTTCTTTCGCTATTTCGATTAGCTTGGTGTTGGCCTCGATGCCCGCGAGGACGGCAGCCATTAGCCAGGGATTTTCGATGGCCGGTGGAACGTGGGTCACGCTGATCTTCACAAGTCTCTGGCCACAATAGCTTGGGACGAGTGTGAAGTCGTCACTTCTTAATGGGGCCATGGAGTGTTCTCTGGCCTCCTGTGATGTTTCAAAGAACACGTCCACGGTTCCATATTTCTGCCCACGTCTGATGTGTGTTTTTTTTGCCCACACATGTCCCAAAGCTTTTTGGATTTGAGACTCGGATGCCCGTTCCACTCGGCGCGATTTTATGTTAATTGTCCGATAAGACACAGTGCATAGGCGACGATGCTCCATTTTATTAGGTGTGTGTGTGTGTGGGGGGGGGGGGGGGGGGGGGCTGACCCTGTATCCATCTTTCTTTACTATTTTTTGGCCTCTTCTAATTCCTCCTGAGTTACCTGGATCGCTTCGCACGTTTTTGCTACTCTGGCAAAACTGAGGGTAGTTTTCTTAATTTCATTGTTGCTATTGTTGTTATCGTTATTTTTGTTATTGTTAATTTTAGTTTCAGTTGTGGTGGTGGTGGCGTCACTGGTGTTCGGTGTGGAAGAGTTCATTTTGGTTAAATTCATTTCGATATCACGAGTTAATTTATTTTTTTCTTTTGTATCTGTTGTCGCTGTGGTGCTGGGGGTGTTGTCGCTGTGGTGGTGGTGGCGGCTTTAACACCTGCAGTCTTTGGTAATGGCGGGAAATGAATGTCTGGCTGAGACAAATTAAAAATATTGCTACTGCTTATATTTTTAGTGTTGGCAAACGTAGTAATATTTACAATGTTGGTGTCGGTGTGAGGTGTTAGTTTGTGAGGAAGGTGTAACTCTGTGCCGGCCATGATTTTTCAAAGACATTTTTTTGGTTTGATAATTATAAAAAGTTTAAATTTTGGGCCCAAGGCACCAATATTTTTGAGTGTCCTTTTCAAAAATCAATGTATGTGCACTTATATACAGTTAACAATAAAATTTCTCCATAAATGGCAATTTTAAACAACTGAAAATAACAAACCTTTGCGGAGCTCACGTTGATACGATTTACTACGTAGCTCGCCAATAATAATAATAATAATAATAATAATAATAATAATAATAATAATAATAATAAAGGCATGCTTGCTGGGAACAGCAAGAACCCTCCGATACGTCCTAAATATCTGAGGCTGCAGGTAGTGGCTTGATATTCATTTCAACAAACTTTCCAGTTAACTAACATCAATGACTGAGACTCAAAGAACAATAATAATAATAATGATTTCTTTATTAACCACAAGGGTTTACACAAGGTAGACATTAAGGACAATGCAGGACAATACAGGACGGTACAAATGGGCATTTCTGCGTGTAAAAAACAAAAACAGAGGTTGTAACAAAAAATAACAATGAAAAATTTCCCAATAGGGGGGGGAGACTTCGGAGGGACATTTGTGGAGAAAGCCCATTAAAAGGCCACAGTGACCCTGACCACAAAGGCAAGTGCCCTCTCCCAGTTTTCCACCTTTAATTTACAGACACATACTCAGAGTAGGCCCATTCACTCGGGCGATTCTTGCTTCTCTCACCCATCTTTCAACAAAATGCTGGGAAGAGAGCACTTCCCTCTCTACTCTGATTTTCCTTTTCAAATGAAATTTGAAAAAGTCAATCAGGGCGTCACCGAAGAGGTAAGTGCTCGTCTTCAGCCCTTTCAAACGTGTCCACCATACTATCTCTTTCGCCATGGCCACCAGACAGATAAAAACTGCCTGCCCTTCCCGGCTAAAGAAAGAGGGCGGGGCAATCCTCACGATGGACTAAGCTGATATCTGGATCCGTTCTACACGCGACAGCAGGTGTTCGACATAAACCCACAAGTCAGCAATTCTCGGACACTGGACGAGTGCGTGCAGGACGGTTTTGTCGCCCTGCATAATAATAATAATAATTGATTCTACTTCAGGCACAAGGCCAGCAATTACCCAGTTCATTACTGGTACTTTATTGTATCGACCCCGTAAGGATGAAAGGCAAAGTCAACCTCGAATGCTTTCTTTATTAACCACAAGGGTTTACATAAAGTAGACATTATGGACAGTACAGGACAATACAGGACGGTACAAATGGGTATTTCTGCGTGTAGAAAACAAAAACAGAGGATGTAACAAAAAAAAACAATGAAAAATTCCACAAACGGGGGAGACTTCCGAGGGACATTCGTGGAGAAAACCCATTAAAAAGCCACAGTGACCCTGACCACCAGGGCAAGTGCCCTCTCTCAGTTTTCCACCTTTAATTTACAGACACATACACAGAGTAGGCCCATTCACCTCTCTTTCCCATCTTTCAACAAAATGCTGGGAAGAGAGCACTTCCCTCTCTACCCTGATTTTCCTTTACAAATGAAATTTGAAAAAGTCAATCAGAGCATCACCGAAGAGGTAAGTGCTCGTTTTCAGCCCTTTCAAACGTGTCCACCATACTATATCTTTCGCCATGGCCACCAGACATATAAAAACTTCCTGCCCTTCCCGGCTACAGCCGGGCAAGCCCGTGTTTTGCGTTGAAGGATTGGTCGAGTACCAATCTCGCCGCAAGCACGTCGGTTGCGATATCTGTTCTAAACGCCTCTTCTAGCTTTCTGAATAGCTCTCCCTCTACTCTATTTTCCTCTATCACAAATCCTTTGCTAAACCTCATCGACTCTACTTTAATTGCCCTTTTAAGGGCGAACCACCACCTGTTGTTGACGACCGCTCCCGTCAACGCCCGCTTAACTAATACGCTAATCCGGTCTCTGTAGGCTTTGCGACGCGTTCAGCTTCCAGTAACCGGGTCCTTGTCTATGAAATCTGTCTATATCGGTCTCACAGATCATAGATTTACGGTCTGTGTAGGCGACTATTTTAAATTGTGGACAACTTATCTGGTTCTCTGCAGAATACCCTATCGAGATACGATCTGGATGACCCGATGCGGTTTGTCCATGTCCACATTGGCACATTCGGGTGAACCAGTCGATCGTATCAGACAGTTCAAAACGTCTGAGCAGGTTGGTGAGGCTCTTGCACCCTCCTCCTCTATCCACTAGCCCCACACAAGCCCAGCGTGCATCCAAGATACCGTTCCAGTCGCCCACTAACACTAAAGAGCGGGACGTTCCAAGAAAGGTCTCTAGACGTCTGAAGAAATCTAGCCGTCCTGTACCTGTCGGTCCTGTCCCTACTAGCCTGAAAGCGTTGCCTTCGGTGCCTCTTACGTCCAGCACCATCGACTTACCTTCTGGGTCCAGGAAGATGGTCCGTATGGCGAGACCCAAGTCTTTCCGAAACAACATAGCCCCCCCCCCCTCCCGAACGTTTCGGAGATGCGTACACCTCGTAACCGTCGAAGGTCGGTGCGAAAGCTTGCGTTTCGGAGATTCTCGTCTCGCTGAGGGCCACCACATCTATGTTTAGTGACCTGAGGTCGTTAAGCAAGTGACCCTGCTTCCAAACCGACCTCAAGCCACGCCCGTTTACACTTCCGATCCTGAATACGGCCTTGTTGGGTGAGAAACGGGGCTAGTGAGAAAGGATCACTTACCTTGATCGTATGGTGAAGGGACAGTAGAACCGTCCCTTTTGCTAGTCATGGGTGTTTCCAAGAGGATGTCAGTGTATATCCTCTTAGCAACCGAGCCTCTGAAGTCTCCAACTACGTTGGGGAATTTTTGTTTTAGAAGTTTGTACTGTTCTATTTTGATATCAATTAAGCTTATGTTTGTCAGTAGAGTTCTTGGAGTTGGTGGGGTGTAGTAGTTTTTTTCTGTGATGTCTGTGTGCTGCTTTATATATTGTATGAGTTCTTTTTTTTACCATGTTTATGGCTGTGTACTTTTAGGGGGAGGGTGATTTTGTTGTTGTTGGGTGTGTGTGTTTTATTGTGTTTGCGTTGTTGGTGGTTTTGGTGATGCTGGTGGTGGCGTGGTTGTTGTTGGCGGTGGTGCTTGGGGTGGTGATGGTGTTGGTGGTGGCGTCGCTGCAAGTCTCCTTGCAGCCTTTACCCCTCTTTGTGTGCCTTCGGGTTTTTTCTTTTTTCATTTTTTTTTGCAGACCGTTTGCCACTTCACTCCTGCCTCAAACTCCATGTCGGATTCCGTGGCGTCTGGGAGGTGTTTGTGCTCCACGGCTATTGGTGGTGGTAGTGGAGCCCTCTCCGGCGATTTTGTTGCTGTTGCAGCTACTGCAAATGTAGCTACTGGTGTTGCCGCCACTGCTGCCGCTGCTTTAGTTGTCCGTGGCCTTGGTACGGGTGCTACGGACGTTGCCCTTCTACTCACCGTGGAAGGGGCTTCTGCGTTGTTGCCTGCCCTGCTCTTGGTAGCAGCGGACCAGGTATTGGAAGGAGAGGGGCCTTTTTCTTCGCTGTCTTCTGGGGGCAAAAGGCCCTGAGGTGACCCTTTGACCCACAGAGATAACAATTTGGCCGTCTTCCTTCCACGCTTATAGGGAATTGGAGTCCTTCCTCGAGGTCTATGATATCGGGGATAGTGTCGATACACTCCTGGTCAGTATAAGCATTTGCATGCCTATACCTGACCAGTTCTCTCTCCCTATTTTCTCTACTTGCAGCATGGTCGCCCCGTCCTCGATTCCAGCAAGGACAGACGCGGCCAGCCAAGGTATGGGCACGTTGAGTGGAACCTGGGTCACTTTGACTCCCTCTCTCTGTGATGTCTGACAGCACTCTCTCACTTTATTGTGTTATCCATATTGAAAGAAATCTTTTTTTCGAATAATGTTTTTACACAATACTCAACCCATAAAGTGGTGCCGTATTATTTACGAGTGAACCCCTGTGTTAGGTGGGTCACTTCTTCTAAACTTTTGTCAAGTTTAAAACTTGAATAAAAGGTTTAGAACAGTTGAAAATGAGGTAAACTGTTGAAAAAAAGCTGGAGGCGATAATAAGCGTGGCTTCACCTTCAAATAATAATGCTTTCTTTTAATTTTAATAATAATAATAATAATAATAATAATAATAATAATAATAATAATAATATTGATTTCTTTATTGGCCACAAGGGCTGACATCAAGAAAAACATCACAGACGGAACAGGACGGTACGATGTGGGTTTTGTGCGTGTAAATATTTTTATTATTTATATAAGAAAAGAAAAAAGACATAAAACATATATATATATATAAACAATAAAATGAAAATTGAAACAATGAAAAATTCCCCAATAGGGGGGAAACCTCCGAGGGTTACTCGTGGCGAAAACCACACAAAAGACCACGGCCACCCTGACTACCAGGGCAAGCGCCCTCTCTCAATTTTTCCATCTCTCAAACTACAGACGTATATTCAGAGTGATCCCGTTCACTCGGACCATTCTCGCTACATTCACCCACCTTTCAACAAACTTGCTAGAAGACAGCACTTGCCTCTCCACCCTGATTTTCCTCTTCAAGTGAAACTTGAAAAAGTTAATCAGGGATTCGCCGAAGAGGAAAGTGTTTGTCTTTAATCCTTTTAACCTTGTCAACCACACAATCTCTTTCGCCATGGCCACCAGGCAGATGAAAACCGTCTGCCCTGCCTCCTCAAAGGAAGACGGCGAAACCATCTGCACAATGGACTCAGTCGACAACCGGATCAGTCCAACACGTGACAGCAACTGTTCGACATAGCTCCACAATTCAGCAATGCTCGGGCACTGAACGAGTGCGGGCACAACGGTTTCGTCGCTATGCGCGCATCTCGGACAGGCTCGGCTGACAGCACTTCCGTGCCTGTAGAGCTTATCTCGAACCGGCAGCGCTCCCCGGTAGCACTGCCAGGCCAGGGATTTTTGGAAGTTATCCATAGGCCCCGGGCTGAAAGTTCTCCGGAAGAGAGCAAGTAGTTGATCTTCTTCGACGCCCAGGATCTCTCCGAGAACGTCGTCGCTCTTCCCCTCCACTAGTCCTCTATAGAACGCCGAGGTGGATGTTCCACCGATACTGGTGCCCAACTGGGAGAGGGCAGTGGGCGCCTGGAGACATTTCAGTTTCCAAGCGCTATCCCTCGGTCTTTTTCTGATCCAGGACTGCAGCTCCGTCAAGGAGACGAGCTGTGGGAAAATGTGCCTGGCGAACGGCGACCTCACCTGTTCACCATCAAGGAAGCACCAGAGATGTCGCAGCCTCAGCGCATGTTTGCGCATCATCAGCCATGGCATGCCCAGTCCTCCACGCAACGAGTGTTGACAGCAGATGGATCGTCTGACCATGGGAGCGCGTCCCTTCCACAAAAAGCGGAAGAGGAGGCGCTCCATTTTGGTGAGAGTTGGGCTGGATCAAGCGACGACGGTGAGGCGGTAGCAGATGACGGACGCGATGTACGCATTCGCCACTTACGCCCGGACTTTCAGGGACAGCTTCCTCTCAGCCCATTTCTGGGTGAGGGAGGCCACCCTGCTCGTCACCTCGTTCCAGTTTTTCTCCATCTGGAGGTCGGGTCCGAACCAGACCCCGAGCAATTTAACCGGTCCGTCCGTCCAACGCCCCACGACGCAGTCGGACGGCATGGACTTGCCTCTCCAGGTCCCTACCTGCAAGCCCACCGACTATTCCTAGTTTATCCTTGCTCCTGTCACCGTTTCGTATTCCTTGAGAGCGGTGCCGAGCATCTGGATGTGCCTGGTGCTCGACACCACCACGGTAACGCCGTCAGCATAAGCCGACTCGGATTTCCCGCATCCTAGTTCGCGTGGGACGCCCCTCATTGCCCCCAGTTTGTGCAGTAACGGCTCGAGAGCCAATACGTACAAGAGGGACGAGAGGGGACAACTCTGGCGGACTGAGCGCATGATGTTGAACGGCTGCGACAGGTGAGCGTTCACCCTCACAACTGAGCAGATGTCGCTGTACATTGCTGCGATACAACGCCTGAAAACGGGCCCGAAACCGGCTGCCTCGAGGGCCGCCGCCAGGTACCGATGGTCGAACCTATCGAATGCTTTGGATTGATCCAAGTTGAACAGGGCCCCACCCTTGCCAGGTTCCTTAACCACCCTCTCTATGATGTATCGCATGAGGTGGAGGTTGTCGTATATGGATCTGTCCGGGATGGCGTATGTCTGCGCCTCTCCCACCAGACCCTTGACGACAAGCGCCAACCTCGTTGCTAACACCTTGGCCAAAATCTTGAACTCTGCGTTTAGCAAGATTATGGGCCTGAAGTTATCGATAACATCCTCCTTGTTCGGGTCTTTTCTCAGCAGCACCACCGCTCCCCGGCTCACAAAACTGGGAATGCTCCCGTTATGCTGCCAGTTGCAGTAGACGTCTGCCAAGAGGTCACCGAACAAGTCTGGAATAAATGCATAAAGCTCGTAGGGCAGACCATCTAAACCTGGCGATTTACCTCTTGTGCAGTTAGCCATCGCTTCCCGTATTTCACCGGCTGTTATTGGCTTTTCGCAACACTGTGCTGCGGTCGTCGAGAGCCGAGGCAGTCCGTCGAGGTAAGCACTGAAGTCCATGCCCCGATCCGGGCCGTCACCGCTCCTGAACAGTTCAGCAAAGTGCTGCTGAAAAGCTTCACACATCCGCTCGGGTTCGAGCATCACGTACCCGTTTTGGTCAGACAAAGACCGAATTGTGGCTTTATTGCCACGTCGCGCCTCTGCCACCCGGGCCCATTGGAGGGCTTTTGTCCCCTCGTGTTTCAGAGCACGCGCTCTAGCTCTGACAACGCAGCCTTCGCGTTTTGCGTTGAAGAATTGGTCGAGTGCCAATCTCGACGCAAGCACGTCGGTTGCGATGCCTGTCCTAAACGCTTCTTCTAGCTTTCTGACTAGCTCTCCCTCTACTCTATTTTCCTCTATCACTACTCCTTTGCTAAACTTAATCGACTCTACTTTAATTGCCCTTTTCAGGGCGAACCACCACCTGTTGTTGACGCCGCTCCTGTCAACGACCGCTTAACTAATACGCTAATCCGGTCTCTGTAGGCCTTGCGCGCCGGGAAAGACGCGTTCAGCTTCCAGTAACCAGGCCCTTGTCTATGAAGTCTGTTTATGTCGATCTCACAGATCACAAATTTGTGGTCTGTGTAGTCGACTATTTTAAATTGTGGACAACCTATACTAGCCTTATCTAGTTCCCTGCAGAATACCCTATCTAGATACGATCTGGATGACCCGATGCGGTTTGTCCATGTCCACATTGGCACATTCGGGTGATCCAGTCAATACCTGTCAGACAGTTCAAAACGTCTGAGCAGGTTGGTGAGGCTCTTGCACCCTCCTCCCCTATCCACTAGCCCAACACGATCCCAGCGTGCATCCAAGATACCGTTCCAGTCGCCCACTAACACTAAAGAGCGGGACGTTCCAAGAAACGTCTCTACACGTCTGAAGAAATCTAGCCGTCCTGTACCTGGCCGTCCTGTCCCTGTTGGGGCGTAGATGGCTACTAGCCTGAAAGCATTGTCTTGGCTGCCGGTCACGTCCAGCACCACCGACTTACCTTCTGGGTCCAGGAAGATGGCCTGTATCGCGAGATCCAAACCTCTCCGAAAAAGGACGGCAACCCCTCTCCCCGATCCTGGACGGCTGGGAGATGCGTATACATCGTAGCCGCCGAAGATCGGTGCGAAGGCCCGTGCCTCGGAGATTCTGGTTTCACTGATGGCCACCACAGGTCATTAAGCAGGTGACCCTGCTTCCAAGATGACCCCAGGCCACGTGCATTTATACTGCCTATTCTGAGTACAGCCATGTTGGATGAGAAACGGGGCAAATGAGAAAGGGTCACTTACCTTGTTCGTGTGGTGAAGGGACTTTAGAACCGTCCCTTTCGCTGGTCATGGGTCTTTCCAAGAGGATGTCAGTGTATATCCTCTTGGTAACCGTCCCTCTGAAGTCTCCAACTGCGTTGGGGAATTTTTGTTTTAAAGGTTTGTATTGTTCTATTGAGATTTCGATGATGCTTATGTTTGTCGGGAGAGTTCTTGGTGTTGGTGGGGTGTAGTAGTTTTTTTCCGTGATGTCTGTGTGCTGCTTTATATATTGTATGAGTTCTTTTTTTGCCATGTTCATGGCTGTGTACCTTTTTAGGGGAGGGGTGATTTTGTTGCCGTTTTCTTCTTGTTGCTGTTTGGTGTGTGTGTCTTGTTGTGTTTGCGTTGTTGGTGTTTGTGGTGGTGTTGCTACAAGTTTCCCTGCTGCCTTTACCCCTCTTTGTATGCCTTCGCTTTTGGAGGGTGAATCTAAGGTTTTTTTCTTTTTTGTTTTTTTGTGGCAGACTGTTTGCCACGTCACTCCCGCCTCAAACTCCATGTCGGATTCTGTGGCGTCTGGGAGGGGTATGTGCTCCACGGCTGTTGGTGGTGGTAGTGGAGCCTTCTTCGGCAATGTTGTTGATGGTGTAGCTATTTCAAATGTAGCTATTGGTGTTGCCGCTACTGATGATGCTGCTTTATTTATCCGTGGCCTTGGTACGGGTGCTACGGACGTTGCCCTCCTACTCACCGTGGAAGGGGCTTCTTCGTTTGTTGCCTGTCCTGCTCTTGGTAGCAGCGGACCAGGTATTGGAAGGAGAGGGGCCCTCTTCGGTGTTTTCTGCGGGCAAAAGGCCCTGAGGTGACCCTTTGACCCACAGAGATAACATTTTGGCTGTCTTCCTTCTACACTTATAGGGAGTTGGACTCCTTCCTCGAAGTCTATGATATCGGGGATAGCCTCGATACATTCCTGGTCAGTTTGTATAAGCATTTGCATGCCTATACCTGACCAGTTCTCTCTCCCTATTTTTTCTACTTGCAGCATGGTCGCCCTGTTCTCAATTCCAGCAAGGACAGACGCGGCCACCCAAGGTATGGGCACGTCGGGTGGGACCTGGGTCACTTTGACCCTCACAATTTTCTGCCCGCAGTAGGAGGGCACCAAGACTAACTCCTCACTCTTTAGGGTTTCCAAAGCGTGAGACTTTTCTTCCTGGGGGGTGGCGAAAAGTACGTCTACTGTGGCGTACTTTCTGCCTCGGGTAATGTGGGTTTTGCGTGCCCAGACGCACCCCAAGGCCTTTTGGATTTGAGCCTCCGTGGCTCTCTCCACTCGATGTGAGATTTTGCTTACGGTGCGGTAAGTCACCGTTCGTAGCTGCTGGTCTTTGAAAAAATCGGGTGGAGGTTTCAGGGAGACTCCATTGGCGCTTCTTGTCACCATGGCCCTTGCGACTGCCATCTCCTCCTCTGTGACTAACACTGTCTCGATATTTCGGGCGACACCTGCAAAAGAAGTGGTCCCTTTTTCAGCAGCACCACTATTGCTGCCGCTACTGGTCTTACTGGTGGTGCTGAGGTCGTTATTACAGGTATCGGTGTCATTGTTGTTCTTTTCGCTGGTACAATTGTTGGTGTTGTTTTCGTTGATACTGTTGCTGCTGTTACTGTTATTGTGGCTGTTGTTATTATTGTTGTTTTTGTTGATACTGTTCCTACAATTATTGTTGTTGTGGCTGTTGTTATTGTCATTGTTATTGTCGTTCTCGACCTTACTGCTGTTATTTTTGTTATTGTCGTTTTCGACCTTACCGCTGTTATTTGTGTTATTGTCGTTCTCGACTTTACCGCTGTTATTTTTGGTGGTGTGGTTGTTGTTGGTGTTGTTTGTGTTAGAAATATTTGTTAATTTTAAATCTGTAACAATCTTTTTTTCCTTTGTAATATTTTCGTTTATATTTACCTCCGTTGGAACGCTGTCTTGTTGAGATGCTGATAAAGTCTCCCTCTCTCTGTGTTGTCTGACAGCGCTCTCTCTCTTTTTTGTGTTATCCATGTTGAAATTTTTCAAAAAATATTTTTACACAAATACGAATACGAATACGACACCCCGTAAAGGGGTGCCGTATTATTTACTAGTGTACCCCTGTATTAGGTGGGTCACTTCTTCTAAACTTTTATCAAATTTAAAACTTGAATAAAAGGTTTACAACGGTTGAAAAAGAGGTAAAACGTTGAAAAAGACTGGAGGCGATAAGAAGCGTGGCTTCACCAACCAATAATAATAATAATAATAATAATAATAATTTCTTTATTAACCACAAGGGTTTACACAATGGTTTACACAAGAGTTTACATAAAGTAAGACATTAAGGACAGTACAGGACAATACAGGACAATACAAGACGGTAAAAATGGGAATTTCTGCGTGTAAAAATAATAAAAAAAATAAAAACAGAGGATGTAACAAAAAAGAAAAAATGAAAAATTCCCCAATAGGAGAGAGATTTCCGAGGGCCATCGTGGAGAAAGCCCATTACAAAAAGCCACGGTGACCCTGACCAACAGGCCAAGTGCCCTCTCCCAGTTTGCTACCTTCAATTTACAGACACATACACAGAGTAGGCCCATTCACTCGGGCCATTCTTACCTCTCTCACCCATCTTTCAACAAAATGCTGGGAGAGAACACTTCCCTCTCTACGCTGATTTTCATTTTCAAAGGAATTATGAAAGGGTTAATCAGGGCATCACCGAAGAGGTAAGTGCTCGTCTTCAGCCCTTTCAGACGCGTCCACCATACTATCTCTTTCGCCATGGCCACCAGGCAGATAAAAACTGCCTGTCCTTTACGGCTAAAGGAAGAGGGCGGGGCAATCCTCACGATGGACCCAGCTGATAGCTGGATCAGTCCTACACGTGACAGCAGGTGTTCGACATAAACCCACAAGTCAGCAATGCTCTGACACTGGACGAGTGCGTGCAGGACGGTTTCGTCGTCCTGCGCGCATCTCGGACATGCCCGGCTGACGGCACCTCCATGCCTGTAGAGTTTATCCCGAACTGGCAAAGCTCCTCGGTAGCACTGCCAGACCAGGGGTTTCTGGAATTTATCCATAGGCCCCGGCCCGAAAGTTCTTCCGAAAAGATTGGCTAGTTGATTTTCGTCGACGCCTAGAGTTTCCCCAAATAATAATAATAATAATAATAATAATAATAATGATTTCTTTATTGGCCACAAGGGCTGACATCAAGAAAAACATCACAGACGGACCAGGACGGTACGATGTGGGTTTTGTGCGTGAAAAGATTTTTATTATTTATATAAGAAAAGAAAAAAGACATAAAACATATATATATAAAAACAATAAAATGAAAATTGAAACAATGAAAAATTCCCCAATAGGAGGGAAACCTCCGAGGGTTGCTCGTGGCGAAAACCACACAAAAGACCACGGCCACCCTGACTACCAGGGAAAGCGCCCTCTCTCAATTTTAATAATAATAAACATAATGACCAGGCAGTGTGGATTGAGACAGTACAAAAGGAGATTAGTGAACAGACACACCACCAAACTGATTTGAGTATCACAGTTGAAACTCTTAAGGGGCAGGCCAAAAAACTAACCAACTGGAAATCACCATGCCCAGATGGTGTGCAGGGGTATTGGATTAAAAATATAACATCCCTCCACCCGAAACTGACAACCATGTTCAATGACTGCTTGATGCCAGAGTCGTTGACAAAAGGTACCACGGTTCTGGTAATGAAAGACCGAATCAAGGGTAATGATGTTACCAACTATAAACCTATCACATGTCTGTCCGTAATGTGGAAACTGTTGACAAGCATTATGTCTGAGGAAATCTACCATCACCTCCACACAAACAACTTGTTACCGGACGAACAGAAAGGATGCCGAAAGAAGTCCCGTGATACAAAGGACCAGTTACTTATTGATAAGATGGTAATGGGGAATTGTAGGAGGAGACACACTGATCTTGCCATGGGATGGATAGACTACAAAAAGGCATTTGACATGGTGCCTCATTCTTGGATAACCAAAAGCCTAAAGATCTTCAAGGTGGCAGATAACATCAGACAGTTGTTGGGCAAAAGTATAAAGTCCTGGAAAACAGAGTTAACATCAGCTAGAGAATCCTTGGGAGGCGTGAAGATCAAGAGAGGTATCTTCCAGGGAGATAGTCTGTCCCCTCTGTTGTTTGTCCTTGCCCTGATGCTCCTGACCATTATACTGCGAAAAGTGAGAGCAGGATACAAGTTGGGAAAGGGAGAGCTTACCATCAATCACCTCCTCTTCATGGACGATCTTAAGGTCTTCGGGAAGAGTGAGAAGGAGTTGGATGTGCTTGTTGACACTGTCCGTATTTTCAGCAAAGATATATGTATGCAATTTGGTATTAGTAAGTGTGGAGTCCTAGTGATGAAGAGGGGTAAATTGAGTAGAAGCAACGAAATCCAGGTACCAACAGGTGAGATGATAAAGGAAATTGACACTGAAGAAGGATACAAGTATTTGGGTGTTCTGGAGGCTGATGACATCAAGAACAAAGAAATGAAGGAATTGATAAAATCTGAATACATTCGGAGAGTAAGGAGCGTATTAAAGTCACATCTGAACAGTAGGAATGCCATAAGTGCAGTAAATTCCCGAGCTGTCTATTATTAGGTACAGTGCGGGAATTCTGAGATGGAATGTTGCTGAACAAAAAGAAATGGATAGGAAGACTAGGAAACTATTGACTATTTACAACATGTTCCACAAAAGGAGTGATGTCGATAGACTCTACTTAAGGAGATCTGAAGGTGGAAGAGGTCTTATCAGCATTTAGGACTGTGTTCAGATGGAGAAAAACAACCTACACAAATACGTGACTGATAGTAAGGAGCCAATGCTCAAAACTGTACTGAAGGAGGGGACAATAGGCCAGGGGATGTCCAAGGAGGAAATAACATCAAGGAGAAAGAGCAGCCTTCAGGAAAAATCCCTTCATAGTACCTTCTTTGAGAAAACTGAATTCAGAGATCCACAGACATGGAACTGGTTGAAAAGAGGAGACCTTAAAAAGGCTACAGAAGGAATGTTAATGGCTGCGCAAGAGCAGGCCCTCAAAACGAAGTGGTTGAAACACCATATTTACAAGGAGGAGGCTAGCCCACTGTGCAGGATCTGTGGAGAGAGAGAGGAGACTGTGGCTCACATTGTATCCGAGTGTAAACACCTAGCCCAGACTCACTATAAGGGCTGGAGACATGATGTGATAGGCAGGGTGATCCACTGGCACCTATGCAAAGTAAACAATTTACCACATTCTGAGAAGTGGTATGAGCATAAGCCAGAGTCGGTGATAGAAAACGATCAGGTGAAGGTGCTGTGGGATTTTAGGATACAGACGGACAAGAAACTGGAACACAATAGACCTGACCTGGTGGATTTGGACAAAGAAAAAAGATCGTGCCTGATTGTGGATGTGGCCTGCCCATTCGACACGAGAGTGCAAGAGAAGGAGAGGGAGAAAATTAACCGATACCAGGACTTAAAGTGGGAGGTAAAAAGGATTTGGAACTGCCATGAAGTCAAAGTGGTTCCGATTGTCATAGACGCACTAGGTACTATCTCAAAAAGTTTCCAGGGATGGTTAAAGAAGATTGGCCCCGCCACGCTTTTTGGAACGCTTCAAAAGGCATGCTTGCTGGGAACAGTAAGAACCATCCGATACGTCCTGAATATCTGAGGCTGCAGGTAGTGGCTTGATATTCATTTCAACAAACTTTCCAGTTAACTAACATCAATGACTGAGACTCAAAGAACAATAATAATAATAATGATTGCTTCATTGGCCACAAGGGCTGACATCAAGAAAAACATTACAGACGCACAGGACGGTACAGGACGATACGATGTGGGTTGTGTGCGTGTAAAGATTTTTATTATTTATATAAGAAAAGAAAAAAAAAGGACATATAAACATATATATATATAAACAATAACAAAGAAAATTGAAACAATGAAAAATTCCCCGTTATGGGAGAAACCTCCGAGAGTTACTCGTGGCGAAAACCACACAAAATACCACGGCCACCCTGACCACCAGGACAAGCGTCCTCTCTCAATTTTTCCATTTCTCAAACTACAGGCGTATATTCAGAGCGTTCCCGTTCACTCCGACCATTCTCGCTACATTCACGCACTTTCAACAAACTTGTTAGATGATAGCACTTGCCTCTCCTCCCTGATTTTCCTCTTCAAGTGAAACTTGAAAAAGTTAATTAGGGATTCGCCGAAGAGGAAAGTGTCTGTCTTTAACCCTTTCAGCCTTGTCCACCACACAATCTTTTTCATATGGCCACCAAGCAGATGAAAACCGCCTGCCTTCCTCTCAAAGGCAGACGGCGAGACCATCTGCACAATGGACTCAGTCGATAACCGGATTAGTCCTACACGCGACAGCAACTGTTCGACAGAGTTCCACAAGTCAGCAATGCTTGGGCACTGAACGTGTGCGTGCACAACGATTTCGTCGCTCTGCGCGCATCTGGGACAGGCTCGGCTGACGCACTTCCGTGCCTGTAGAGCTTATCTCGAACCGGCAACGCTCCCCGGTAACACTGCCAGGCCAGGGATTTTTGGAAGTTATCCATAGGCCCTGGGCTGATAGTTCTCCGGAAGAGAACAAACAGCTGATCTTCGTCGACGCCCAGGATCTCTCCGAGAACGTCGTCGCTCTTCCCCTCCACTAGTCCTCTATAGAACGCCGAGGTGGATGTTCCACCGATACTGGTGCCCAGCTGGCAGAGGGCGGTGGGCGCCTGGAGGTATTCCAGTTTCCAAGCGCTATCCTCGGTCTTTTTCTGACCCAGGACTGAAGCTCCGTCAAGGAGACCAGCTGTGGGAAAACGTGCTTGGCGAAAGGTGACCACACCTGTTTCCCGTCAAGGAAGCACCAGAGTTTTCGCAGCCTCAGCGCATGTTTGCAGATCATCAGCCATGGCATGCCCAGTCCTCCACGCAACAGGTGTTGACAGCAGATGGATCGTCTGACCATGGGAGCACGTCCCTTCCACAAAAAGCGGAAGAGAAGGCGTTCCATCTTGGTGAGAGTTGGGCCGGGGCAAGGGACGACGGTGAGGCGGTAGCAGATATACGCATTCACCACCTCCGCCCGGCCTCTCAGGGACAGCTTCATCTCGGCCCATTTCTGGGTGAGGGAGGCCACAATACTCCAGTTTTTCTCCATTTGGAGGTCCGGTCCGAACCAGACCACGAACAATTTAACCGGTCCGTCCGTCCAACGCCCCACGACGCTATCGGACGGCATCGACATGCCTCTCCAGGTGCCGAGCTGCAAGCTCACCGACTTTTCCTGGTTTATCTTTGCTCCTGTCACCGCTTCGTATTCCTTGAGAGCGGTGCCGAGCATCTGGGCGTGCCAGGTGCTGTACACCACCCTGGTGATGTCGTCGGCGTAGGCCGACTCGGATTTCCTGCATTCTAGTTCGCGTGGGACGCTCCTCATCGCCCCTAGTTTGTGCAGTAACGGCTCGAGAGCTAATACGTACAAGAGGGACGAGAGGGGACAACCCTGGCGGACCGAGCGCATGATGCTGAATGGCTGCGACAGGTGACTGTTCACCCTCACAACTGAGCAGATGTCGCTGTACATCGCAGCCATCCTACCCCTGAAAATGGGCCCGAAACCGCTTGCCTCGAGGACCGCCTCCAGGTACCGATGGTCGACCCTATCGAATGCTTTGGATTGATCCAAGCTAATCACGGACCCACCCGTACCAGGTTCCTTAACCACACTCTCTATGATGGAGGTTGTTGTGTATGGATCTGTCCGGAATGGCGCATGTCTGCGACTCTCCCACCAGACCCTTGACGACAAGCGCCAACCTCGTTGCTAACACCTTGGCCAAAATCTTGAACTCTGCGTTTAGCAAGGTTATGGGCCTGAAGTTATCGATAACATCCTCCTTGTTCGGGTCTTTTCTCAGCAGCACCACCGCTCCCCGGCTCACAAAACTGGGAATGCTCCCGTTATGCTGCCAGTTGCAGTAGACGTCTGCCAAGAGGTCACCGAACAAGTCTGGCATAAATGCATAAAGCTCGTAGGGAAGACCATCCAAACATGGCGATTTACCCCTCGTGCAGTTAGCCATCGCACTGCGGTCGTTGAGAGCCGAGGCAGTCCGTCGAGATATGCAATGAAGTCCATACCCCGATCCGGCCCGCCGCTGCTCCCGAACAGTTCAGCAAAGTGCTGCTGAAAAGCTTCACACATCTGCTCTGGTTCGAGCAACACGCGCCCTTTTTGGTCAGATAAAGACCGAATTTGGCTTTGTTGCCACGTCGCGCCTCTGCCACTCGGGCCAATTGGACGGCTTTTGTCCCCTCGTGTTTCAGAGCACGCGCTCTAGCTCTGACAACGCAGCCTTCGTGTTTTGCGTTGAAGGATTGGTCAAGTGCCAATCTCGCCGCAAGAACGTCGGTTGCGATGCTTTTCCTAAACGCCTCTTCTAGCTTTTTGACTAGCTCTCCCTCTACTCTATTTTCCTCTATTACTAGTCTTTTGCTAAACCTAATCGACTCTACTTTTCTTGCCCTTTTCAGGGCGAACCACCACCTGTTGTTAACGACCGCTCCCGTCAACGCCCGTTTAACTAATACGTTAATCCGGTCTCTGTAGGCTTTGCGCGCCGGGAAAGACGCGTTCAGCTTCAAGTAACCGGGTCCTTTTCTATGAAGTCTCTCTATGTCGATCTCACAGATCACAAATTTGTGTATGTTGTATAGTCGACTATTTTAAATTGTGGACAGCTTATACTAGCCTTATCTTGTTCTCTGCATAATACCCTATCGGGATACGATCTGGATGACCCGACGCGGTTTGTCCATGTCCACATTGGCACATTCTGGTGATCGAGTCGATACCTGTCAGACAGTTTAAAACGTCTGAGCAGGTTGGTGAGGCTCTTGCACTCTCCTCCCCTAGCCACACACAATCCCAGCGTGCATCCAAGATACCGTTCCAGTTGTCTACTAACATTAAAGTGCGGGACGTTCCAAGAAAGGTCTCAAGAAATCTGGCCGTCCTATCCCTGTCCGGGCATAGACGGCTACTAGCCTGAAAGCGCTGCCTTCGGTGCCGCTTACTTCCAGCACCACCGACTTACATTCTGGGTCCAGGAAGATGGTCCGTATGGCGAGACCCAAGCCTTTCCGAAACAACACAGCCACTCCGCTCCCGGACGGCTCGGAGATGCGTACACCGACGACAATCGGTGCGAAAGCTTGCGTTTCGGAGATTCTCGCTGTCCGTCTTCAACCCTTTCAATCTTGCCCACCACACAATCTCTTTCGTCATGGCCACCAGGCAGATGAAAACTGTCTGCTCTTCCTCCTTTTTAAAGGATAACCGGATCTCTCCTACATACGACATCAACTGTTCTACATAGCTCCACAAGTCAGCAAGAGGGCACAACCCTGGTGCACCGAGCACATGATGCTGAACGGCTGTGACAGGTGACCGTTTGCCTTCACAACTGAGCAGCGATCCAAGCTCTGAAAATGGGCCGAAACCGGCCGCCTCAAGGACCATCACTAGGTATCGATGGTTGACCCTACCAAATGCCTTAGATTGATCCAAGTTGATCAGGCCCCCACCCGTGCCAGGTTCCTTAACCATCCTCTCTATGATGTACCGCATGAGGTGGTGGTTGTCGTGGATGGATCTGTCTCGAATAGCGCATGTCTGCGCCTCACCCACCAGATCACCGACGACAAGTGCCAATCTCGTTGCTAACACCTTGGCCAAAATTTTGAAATTTGCGTTTAACAGAGTTATGGGCTTGAAGTTGTCTATAACGTACCCCTTGTTCGAGTATTTTCTCAACAGCGCCACCACTCTCCGGCTCACAAAACTGGGAATGTTTCCGGTCTGCTGCCAATAGACATCTGCCAAACGGTCGCCGAACAAGTCTGGCATGTACGCATAAAGCTCGTAGGTAGACCATCCAAACCTGGCCACCTTCATCTAGTGCAGTCAGACATCGCTTTCCGTACTCCATTGCTGTTATCGGCCCTTCACAGCACTGCGCTGCGGTTGTCGAAAGCTGCGGCAGTTCCTCGAGGTATGCACTGAAGCTCCCAAACAGTTGAGGAAAGTGCAGCTGAAAAACCTCACACATCTGTTCGGTTTTCGAGTAACATCTTTAGTCAGGCAAAGATTGAATTGTGGCTTTGTTGCCACGTCGCGCCTCCACCATCGGAGCCCATTGAACGGCTTTCGTCCCCTTGTGAATTAGAGCACGCGCTGTAGCTCTGACAGCGCAGCCTTCATGCTTTGCCTTGAATAATTGGTCGAGTGTCAATCTCGCCGCATCGGTTGCGATGCCTGTCCTAATCGACTCTTCTAGCTTTCTAACTAGCTCTCCTTCTCTTCTATTTTCTTCAATCACTAGTCCTTTGCTAAACCTTATCGATTCTACTTTAATAGCCCTTTTCACGGTAAACCACCACCTGTTGTTGACGACCGCACCCGTCAACGCACGCTTATCTATTTCACTAATCCGGTCTCTGTAAGCTTTGCGCGTCGGGAACGACGCGTTCAGCTTCCAGTAGCCGGGCCCTTGCCTATGGTGTCTATCTAAGTCAACTTCACAGATCACAAATTTGTGGTCCGTGTAGTTAACTACTTTAAATTGTGGACAACCTATACTAGCCTTATCTGTTTCCCTACTGAATACCCTATCTAAATACGATCTGGATGACCCGATGCGGTTTTCCCATGTCCACATTGACATATTCGGATAATCCAGTCGATACCTGTCAGACAATTGGAAACGTCTGAGCAGGTTGTTGAGGCTTTTACATCCTCCTGTTTTATTTACTAGCCCCACATAACCCCAGCGAGCATCTAAGATACTGTTCCAGTCACCTACTAACACTAAATAGAGGGACGTTCCCAGAAAAGTCCCTAGATGTCTGAGAAATCTGGCCATCCTGCCCCCGTTGGGACGTAGACGGCCACTAGTCTGAAAACATTTCCTTCACTGCTGGTCACGTACAGCACCATCGACTTATTCTAAGTAAGGCCATGTTGCATGAGGAATGGAGTAAGTGAGAAAGGGTCACCTTCCCTGATCGTGTAGGAAAGGGACAGTAGAACCCTCCCTTTGGCTGGTCATGTGTGTCTCCAAGAGGATGTCGGTGTATATCCTCTTGGTAACTGACCCTCTGAAGTCTCTCACTGCGTTGGGGAATTTTTCTTTGAAATGTTTATAATGTTCCAGTTTAATTTCAACAATGTTTATATTTTTCGGAAGATTTCTTGGTGTTGGTGGGGTGTAGTAATTTTTGTCTGTAATGTCTGTGTGCTGCTTTATATATTCTATAAGTTCTTTATTTACCATGTTTATGGCGGTGGAATGTCTTTTTTGGAGAGTGGTTGCTGCTTTCTTATTGCTGTTATTGGGTATGTGTGCCTTGTCGAGTTTGCGTTGCTGGTGTTTGCGATGATGCTTGTGGTGGTGTGGTTGTGTGGTTGTTGCTGGTGGTGATGCTTGTGTTGGTGATGGTGGTGGTGTTGCTTCGAGTCGCCTTGCAGCCTTTACCCCTCTTTGTTTGCCCTCACTTTTGGAGGGTGAAGCTAAGGGGTTCTTTCTTTCTTCTATTTTTGTGGCAGACCTTTTTCCACTCCACTCCTTCCTCACACTCCATGCCGGATTCCGTAGCTAATGGGAGGGGTATGAACTCTATAGATGTTGGTGGTGGTAGCGGAGCCCACTCCGGCGATTTTGTCGCCGGTGTAGCTACTACAACTGTAGCTATTGGTGTTGCCGCTACTGCTGCCGCTGTTTAGTTGCCGTGGCCTTGGTATGGGTCCCACGGAGGTTGCCATCCTGGTAGAGTCTGCCGCCTCTGTTGCCTGCCCTGCTCCTGGTAGCAGTGCACAGGCTTCGGAAGGAGGGGTGCTTTCGTTATTGTTGTCTTCTGCAGGCAAAAGCCCTGAGGCGACCCTTTGACCCAGAGGTCACACTTTAAGCGCCTTCCTTCCGAGCTTATAAAGAGTTGAACACTTTCCTCGAGGTCTATGACGTCCGGGATAGCCTTGATACACTCCTAGTCAGTTTGTATTAGCATTTGCCTTCCTATACCTAACCAGTTCTCCCTCCCTATCCTCTGTACTTGCAGCGTAATCCTCCTGTCCTCGATTCCAGCAAGGACAGACACGGCCAGCGAAGGTATGGACACGTCGGGCGGGACCTGGATCACATTGTCAGTCACAATCTTCTGCTCGCAGCAGGAGGGCACCGAAACTATCTCCTCATTCTTTAGGGTTACCAAAGAGTGAGACTTCGCCTTTTGGGTGGTGGCGAAAAGTACGTCTACTGTGGCATACTTTTTACCTCGGGTGATGTGGGTTTTGCGTACCCAGACGCATCACAAGGCCTTCTGGATTTGAGCCCCCGTGGCTCTCTTCACCCGATATGATATTTTGCTTACAGTGCGGTAAGTTACCGTCCGTAGCTGCTGGTCCTTGAAAAAATAGGGTGGAGGTTTCAGGGAGACTCTTTTGGCATTTCTCGTCACCATGGCCCTTGCGAATGCCATCTCCTCCCTCGTGACTAGCACTGTTTCTATATTTCGGGCCACAACTGCAAAAGAAGTGGCCCCTTTTTCCTTTTTCTTTTAGGTCAAGATATTATGGTTTCCTAATGGAAGTTAAAATTAGTAAATAAGATTGAATAAGCGAAATTAAAAGTTTAGATTTGTAGTAAATTAAAGAATATAACCTAAAGTATAGAATGCGATAACTTAGAAGAAAACTAGTAAATATCGTCTTCCATCGGATGAATTAACACGCAGTGATAGATAAAAAAATATATCGGAACAAAGTATACATACTCATACACATAGGTACACACGCGCACACACACACACACACACACACACACACACACACACACACACACACACACATATATATATATATAAGTATGTACACGTACATACATATATGTATACCGACGTACAGTAGTATGTATATATATATTTATATACATACATGCACACATATATATATGCACGTATGGATTCACCGAATATTTATTACAATGCTCGGTGTGTTTGTAAACAAACATCCCGTATTAAGCCGTAGTGTCTAGCAACCACCGTTGCTCGTTGGTTCAACACTGACAAAGAAACGCTGTACTAGTTTCAAGCTTGTTAGCTATCGTCAGCAACGTATACCTTCCTGCCAGATTGTTGAACGTATATACTTACCTTATGCATATTAACGGCTGAGTAGCCCAATTTGCATATCGAGTGGGTTAATCGGCCGGGTGCACCGAAAACGATAAACAGAAAAAATGAAACGATATTTCATTTCCCACTCTTAGTACGGCTGTTACTTAAATATAAGTATGTACACGTACATACATATATGTATACCGACGTACAGTAGTATGTATATATATATACATACATGCATATATATATGTGTGCATGCATGTATATATATATATATACATACTACTGTACGTCGGTATACATATATGTATGTACGTGTACATACTTATATTTAAGTAACAGCCTTACTAAGAGTGGGAAATGAAATATCGTTTCATTTCTTCTGTTTATCGTTTTCGGTGCACCCGGCCGATTAACCCACTCGATATGCAAATTGGACTACTCAGCCGTTAATATGCATAAGGTAAGTATATACGTTCAACAATCTGGCAGGAAGGTATACGTTGCTGACGATAGCTAACAAGCTTGAAACTAGTACAGCGTTCCTTTGTCAGTGTTGAACAAACGAGCAACGGTGGTTGCTAGACACTACGGCTTAATACGGGATGTTTGTTTACAAACACACCGAGCATTGTAATAAATATTCGGT
>OZ024744.1:28857607-28907607 GCA_964016885.1 Eledone cirrhosa
TCTGTTCATCAGGAATAGTGGGCAGTAAGACAGTATTTGTTTTATCGTTCAAGACTTCCCACATTTACACAGGCCTCTGTCTTCTAATTTCCAAAGTTTTAGATTTGTGTAACAAGGAAGCATATCATAGAAAGAGTGAACCAGACAAAAAGTTCTAGTTGGTTCAAACAACCACAACTCCTTCTGCCCGATCTTCAACTCGACCAAAATCTCCTCCCATGGCACACATATAGGATTGTTATTATTTTCTTCCTTGTTTTTTTCCAGACGAGACTCTAAGAGAAACCATCATCTTAGAACTGTTTTTTAGTGGAATAGGATGTGTGAGTGTGTGTGAGCAAGCTTAAATTCTTCTTCTTACCCTTGCTCAACGAGGCCAGGAACATCCCAAGCCAGCGATCCCAAAGCCTTGTGCGTAGAGCCCACCATGTCCACTAATGCCCTCCATCACTGGAGGTCTCGTGCCAGCTCCTCTGCATCCTCCAAGGTGATGTCAAGCCTCGGGAGATCTTTCCTCGTGATATTCATCCATACAGCCGCTTCATCGAATAAGAGTAAGACCCTGGTAGGTTGATCTAGTGGAAAGAGAATAACAGAGAGGACGGATGTATTATAAATACGGAGCTTTGTCTTCTGGAAAATTAAGCAATTGTGCCAAAAGGGCTTCCATAGGGAGGACACAATCCCGCCATATTGGACGAAATGTATCTTCCCATCATGAACTGAGTAATTTCGTCTTTTGATTCTACGTCATCACTGAGGCCAGCCACCGCCATGTCGCCGCCTTTGTTGATGTATTTACAGATGTATTTAATGCTTTTAACAAATGTGCAGGACTCCACATTGGTGTGAGCATTACAAATTTTAGCAAGCAAAGGGCTGTAAGGCACCACCCAGCTGTTGTTAATGTCGTATTCTGTCCCTTTCTTCTTAATCCTAGCCGAAAGGCCGCCAAAATCGGGAGCACGCGCCGGTAGATGGGGTAGCCGTCAACCCCAGTGCAAGTTTCCCTGGTGAAGGCTATGGGGTAGTGTTTGGTGCACTTGTTCCCCTCCATGCATGAATTTTGGCTGTTAAGGGCATCACAGGGTACATGTATCATATTAGCCAGCACAACGTTTCAATAAAAAGTTGCATTAAAAAAGGGAAGCATTGAATGTAAAATGCTAAGCTAAAAGCGAAAAATTAATGTCATTGTTTACGTATAATGAATTGGAAATGCTTCACTAAGAGATGGATATAAAAGTATTTTAGGTTAAATAGTATAGGGAGGTGGATAGGATACATACATACGTAGACGATATATAAGTATCTTATATAAGTATCTTATATAAGTATCGTGTGTATGTGTGTGTGTGTGCTATGCGAGCGACGACAGATTAAAGATATATAACACGTTACTGAACGTTAACTAAAGTTTGATGGTCCCCCCTCTCTCTCTCTCTCTCTCTCTCTCTCTCTCTCTCTCTCTCTCTCTCTCTCTCTCTCTCTGAATATCTAATACTTTAATTGTATCTCTCTCTGTCTAACGGCCTGTCTCTCTCTCTGCAGTGTTGTCATATAGGAAGTTAAGAACGACAGAGAGAGTATAGCAGTTACATTATAGAGAGGGAGAATGATCTATTATAGAAAGAGAGAAGAGCGACGGAGAGAGTAAATCTAACAAACTATAGGGAGGTAAAATCGATAGAAAAATATCTTTTTGGGGCCCTAGAGACCACATTTTTCAATTTAGAGAACTCCAAGTAGACCTGTCACTTCCTCGGCTCCTTTTACATTAATGTGTAAATTTGCATGACAATCAGAGCATTGATACTACACTTTTGCCTGTATCAAGACACGACTCAGACAATTTTCGCCCATTTCACATTTATATAATATATATATATATATATATATATATATATATATATATATATACAGAGATAGAAAGACAGAGAGAGAGGCGGAGTGAGAAAGTGTGTGAGAGAGAATGAAAGAGAGAGTAAGAGATAGAAAGAGGAAAAAGCGAGAGAGAGGTTTGCTATTATTTTCTTCGTTATTTTTTTCCAGATGAGCCTCACGTAGATACTCCGGTCAATGATACATTCGTGAATGATCGTACATACACACAGTGTAAGTTATAATTTAAATACATTATCATTTTCAGAAACTCTTCTAATGCTTACTCCTAGGTCTCCTTCAAGCTCCCAAACAGCTGTGCGGGGATTTGCTTTCACCAGTCTTCAAGTTATCCACAAGATTGCTAGAAGGACTTCCTCGACCTTCCTTATTTCCTTATCTTCAAGAATTAATTCACTACGATGGAGCTTTTGGAAACCATATATATGTATATATATAGAAGTTAGTTCCAAGAGGATACGAGTTTCACCTTGTGGATTTCCAACTCGAGTTAATGGGTTACATTGGAAGCATTCCGTTCTTCGGCTATAACCCATACACTCGTGTTGAAAATCCGTAAGGTGAAACAGGTGTCCTCGAGAATGGTTTATTAACTGTTGTGGAACTTTGACGGAACTCGTCCTATGGACTGAGTGCTCTACGACTACGGCTATAACCTCCCAGTGTTCTACATATAAATATATGCATTTATATTTGTGTGGCAGTGGTACATGTGTGCGTATTTGCCTATTGTTCAATCGTACATCTTTATTTGTTTGTTGTTATTTTCTTATTTTAGCCAATTCTTCCACAGATTCGTTTGTCTATCATTCTCCCATGTTTGAACATATAACTATGCAGGGTAAGTTATAATTTAAACTCTCTTTTATAAAATGTATTGTATATATTAATGTATAGTAAGAATGGGGAGTTAAATGTTACTTATATCTTTTTATAACTACAACTTGAAATCTTCCCAGGATCTTGTTTTTACAAACGATTATGAGAAAAATACCTTAGTGGATGAGTTTGTTCTTCGTACTTGCAGCGACATGCTTCTGACTTCCAGGATATAAATAAATATCTCTTTAATGCTCAATCCTCTATAAATATAAGTTTATTGTCGAAAGTTGATTTTCCGTACAGGCAATAGAATATCTCAATTGTAGATCAGCCGTAGAAGAACAATTGACACAAAATAGAATATGGTTTGTCGATAACTGTTCTATTCCTTCTAACAGTATTATGGAAGGAATATAGCAGGAGTTAACCTGTAATAATTCTTTTCGTTTTCGCAGTCCGCTCCAATTCCTTCTGTTCTCGTGTGCAGTGGTTTTCACGGGAATGTGATAATGTATTTATACGCGACTTCCCATTGCTCTGTTTAACCTTATTGCATATGAAAATGTTGTATATTGTGAAGTATGTCGTAGTTCCACTACAAATGTATTATGCTGTTATTTCATATCTGTTCATTTATATGTTATATATACCCGTGGGTTTTTTTATCTTGTGATAGGTCAAAAAGCATTTAAATAATATGTCCACCATTTTTA
Source organism: Eledone cirrhosa (assembly GCA_964016885.1). Taxonomy (NCBI): domain Eukaryota; kingdom Metazoa; phylum Mollusca; class Cephalopoda; order Octopoda; family Eledonidae; genus Eledone; species Eledone cirrhosa. The sequence goes on from OZ024744.1 coordinate 28,861,045, forward strand.
ATTGTAACAAACTCTCAACGTCTTGTTAAATTTTAACTTTCTGATATTTTCATCCATGTCAAAATTATCTAAAGACATTAAAAGACCATTTATTGACTTATTGACCCAACTACGGCAACTGAGGAAGGTCCACAGCTACATTTTCCTACAAGATGTTCTACAAGGGTCGTAAAGTGCTAATCATTTTCCTTTCTTTTTACTACACGATTTGGTTTTGTTCACCTTCAATTATACATTTTACTGGTCGTCTAGCTCAGTGGTCGCCAACCTTTCGGACCTCACTGACCATTAAATTCATAATTTTAAATCTCGTGGACCACTAATATAAATTTTTTTAAAAAGATAAATACGTTTGTAAAATAATGATCAGAGAACTCCATTTTATTAATATGAAATGTACCTGTCACAATATAACAAAATTATGGTCGAAACAATACTGAGGCGTACGTGTGTCATATTGTCGATAGATGATACATATCTGTAAAATTCTCTCATGGATGTTAGTTCTTTACTGACGAGGAACATTTTTTAGGGGTGTTATAAAGTATATCTTAACCGAATATTTTAAGTTTTATTATTAACTAGACAACCTGTGACCCGTTGGGTCATGTTCACTTAAAAATAATTTTTAAATAATTAAAATATACACAAAATGTATATAATGTAAAATGCCATTGGAAAGCCAATATATATATACGTGTATATATGTGTATATGTACGTGTATATATATATATATATGTGTTTGCGTGTGGGGGTGTCTGTGGCCTATATACACTGGTCACAGACACACATACATCCTGTCCTAACACAAGTTATAAGATACATATAACTTAATATTCAGTCACCAAATTCAAGCTAGAAGTAGTCATGTTGTATTCGATTTGTTGAAGTCACCTGTCATAATTTCATTCAAAAACACCACCAGCCCCCTCTCTCTCTCTCTCTCTCTCTCTCTCTCTCTCTCTCTCTCTCTCTCTCTCTCTCACGCACACACACACACAACCACTATCTGCGTTTGTATTCACATTTCAATGGTACGTTACTTTCAAAGTATTTTCCTATTATGCGCTGATTTGGCTATTTATAAAGTTACCCGAAAAAAACCGACGTATCTCGGGAACCCGTGGTCTGATTTACATGAAACTTGTCTTTTCACTGTATTATTCACACGTATTTTCACAAAGAAAACATCAAATCAATTTTCACTAATAGCTATCCAATCACTCCACTTCAAAATTCTTTTTTCTATATCTCTATGGATGCTTGACTTTGTTCTGAAAGATTTTTCTGCTTAAAAAGTTGCAATGTTAATGAAAAGCTAGTTTTATTTACAAAAATTTGAAAGAAATTATTCTTACTTGTCTTAGGTTTTCCTTTTCCTTTCATTTTCTGACGTCGGAATCAACATTTTCTCACATTTATGCTGTTACAGTTTGTTCAAAAGAATGCTTTTGATGACAACATTCTTAGTTAACTGGGTATCCTTCAGAAACACTCTGACATTTTCTTTTCGTTTTTCACGGCTAAGGGCTACATACAGTTGATCGTGTTGGAATACAGGTCGTTCCAGATAAATCAAGACGTTTTCCATAGTTTGTCCTTGAGCTTTATGAATAGTCATAGCGAAGCACAATTGAACTGGGAATTGGCTTCACTGCAAAGGGATATCCTCACCTTCGGATAGATTAATTCTTATTCTAGGTATCATAACGATCTCATTTCTGAAAGCAGCAGTGTTGATTCTTGCTACTATGAGATTGTCGTGCAGTTCTTCCACGATCATGCGCGTTCCATTACAAAGCCTTGGAGGATTCAAGTTCCTCATAAGAATTATTGGCGATTTTTTTTTAATTCCAGGTTATTTGGTGGCAGTCCTGTTAGTTCAACTGAATCAAGGAATTCAGTCGGGAAATGAGTGGCATTGGCACCATCACTCACAGAATTATAGGATCGGTACTCTTTTATGGTTCCAGGGAAGCGTCTGATACAGGTGGAACTGATGCTTCTCATCATTTCATTGAGAGGTACTAAGATGCAATTGTTCGAAAACACTTCAGCTGGATTGCCGAATGAGGGGTAGATGAAATCAATACAGTCTTCCATAGTTGTTGCTTGGAGAACCATTACTTTTGGCAAAATAATTTCCTCATTTTCAGTTTGTTTATCTTATCATCTCCAATATCCAATAGCAACTGTGAATAGTCTCCTGCTCCTCCACCCAATCGCTTGTTTGTCTTCAACTGAAATCTTTTGAAGCTTCGCCATAAATAGGATTTTTTAATGCTGGCATTTTCCACGTTCGCTTCATTTCCCCCTTTTCACTACCGGAAGAAGCTGACGGAAATCGCCATACCAAATTGTCAAAATTCCACCGAATGCCTCATTGTTGTCGCATATGTCACGCAGAGTGAGGTCAACAGATTCAAAGCGTTCCCTCCGAATCATAGGACACTCATCCCAAACAATCAGCCTTGTATGCTGGAAGAGGTTTGCCGTCTTTGAGTTTTTATCAATGTTGCACAGACCATTTTCTTTCACTACTATCGGTATTTTGAACCTAGAATGCGCTGTTCTTCCACCAGGCATCAGTGTTGCAGCAATGCCAATGACGCAACAGCAATAGCCACGTCGCCGTTTCCTCTGACTTTTGAAAGAATTAAGTTAATCAGGAATGTCTTTCCTGTTCCACCTGGAGCGTCAATGAAAATCAATGCAGATGTGTTCGTCTCTAAACTGTTACAAACGAAGTCATACACGTGTTTTTGTTCACTATTCAATCGTCGCTGCTCTTTGCTGTATTGCAATTCATGCAATAACTCCAAATTGCCAATATCCTGATTAGCAACAATATTATTTGGCCTTGGCAAGTTAAAGTCACTAAGACTTTTGCCCAGGTCGTTAAGTTTGTCTTCAAAATACAGAAGACATTGATCATAATGTCTCTCGATAATCAAAAGGTTAACGTTTCTATTTGACAGTAATCCTCAGACAGCAACTGCTTAAATCGAGCCCACAAAGCACTGGAATTGTCAATTTCTGTATTTGTGAGGAACACAATGAATAGATCTTTCATGGCTTTGGGAAGCCTTGTTCGCTCAGCATCTTCCAGAGTCTGCTGCCAATGATCATCCGATTGAAGCAAACCTTTCTCTCTGCAGACGTCTTTGAATAATGTCAGGAGTTCTCCATCACACATTTTCAAAGAGTTAAAGGATACTGTCCCTTTGACGTGATGCAGAAGGAGTCTTAAATAATACAGGTCACCACTTCGTGGAGAAACAGTCTTTACTCGTCCCAAAACGTTCGCCTAAAAATCTCTGGATACTGCTCAACTGTTTTCCCCAGCTTTCTCCTTTCCCATCTCTTATTACTCCAAGTGTAAAACTTTGGCACATCGGCATAATACAATGTTTTTGCAAACGGTTCACGATCAGTCAGAGTCGTCTTAGCCATGCTATTGTTTACTTTAACAGCAGCATTGACCCGAAAGAAGATTTGATTTTCCTCAGGTAGATGAACTTGAAGGTGAACTACGGCCGGTTCTCTCTTATGAATTGGATATCCAAGTAACAGCTTCTGAAGGACCGGTATATCTTCCTGTTAAATACTGTATTATCTCATCTTCCCTGTTCACTCCAAACATTGCCTGATCAATGCCCTTCGTCGTATATTTGATAACCTATTTGTTCGATTTCACGGAAGAGCACATCTCTACGTTTAGGTGGCAGTTGAACAGTTTTAATAGTTTCATATTGTATGGAACCACCCATTCCGAAGTTATATTTCGGCTTCCCTTCCTTCTTGGTGCCCCTCAAATCCTCGCATTGCTGGAGACCGTCTTCTGTACACAGGATAAGAGTCCTCTCCACACAATGTATATTCATTGAAAGGCTTAGGGTACCGCTTACTGCACGTTCCATCTTTCCAACAGGGCGAATTGTTAGAGCAATTCGGACCGTGGATCATGTGCTTCAGCACCAATTCATGACCCTCTGGATCTTTGTTTGGATCTGGTATTTCGGCTTGAACAAATTGATCGTATTCCTGCGGTATGGACTTGGCGGCTTCATTGAGCCATAGCAAACAGTGCACATGAGGAAGACCTCGACTGTCAGCACGTAAGCAATGCACTTGCCAAATAGGCCATCTACTCCAGTAAGATACTTTCTTAACAGTTTCTGCTTCAAATTAAATACTCTGGCACTTAAATATGGCCTGTCATGTGGCTTCTGATTCAGGAATAGGTTTTGCCGGATTTCGGGCCAGTTTGGATTGCATGTCATTGTGATGAAGCACGAAGGATTGCCGTACTTCCGTATGTACATCATGGCATCCTGGCATCGTTCCATCATATATCTCGGTCCACCAACAAATGTGGAAGAGAGTATGATTCGCCTGCCAATATTGCGAAAATCGTCATCATTCAATGCGTCAGTAAGGCCCTTGTATGTTTTAGATCGCAATGATGTTTGATTAATTCGGATGTATTGAGGTCTATCTCCTTCAATATTCGCAGCCATGTCAACCAAATATTGCTGAAATAAACGACCGCCTCTGAGAAGTTGGTTGAATTCATTCTCATGGTTCATTATTCGATAGGCATAGTAGCGCATTGGCGTCAACTTCTTGTTGTTGCTCTTTAGCAGCTCATGATGCCATCCGTCATCGCCAAAAGGAAAAAATAGAACATACTGCAAACTGTCATAGGACCGATGGGACTCTGAGATTATTTGCAATTGTCCGCCTTTTTCTTTCAACACAATGTGCCGTGCTTTTGCTTGAAATTCGGTGCTGTTTTGTATAATAACGGCAACTTCGTTTGCAGTTTGTGCATTGAATCTTCTCTCATGTTCCATTGCTGGTCTCCTATCAGGATCAATAATAATCGAAGCTTCGGGAATATTTTTAATTTGTTCTTTTGCCATTCGAAATGAAGCAACGTAAGGGTTATGTTTTCTGAGTATTATTTCCAATAATTCAACTATGTCGCGCTGAATGCCATCATTATGGCGTATCCTGATCCTCAAATCAACACTATCCTGAGGATCCAAGAGTAAATTTGAAGAAATTGGGGTTGTTCATTGGGATTAGAGGTTAAGGAACTGATGTAATCGTGAATTTGACCATGAATAATGATAGAAGGATTCCATCCACTCCTTGAGGAATGAACTTCTTCGGCCCCAAAAGATGTCATTTGGAACAGACAATTGTATTGTCTGGGGTTCTTCCTGAACTCGTTTGCCCTAGGTTGATCAGTACTAAATAAACTGTGAAGTTCCTGGGGTAAAGGCTGCAGATTCCCCAACCTGACTTTTCCATTCATACAGCAAAAGTTAGCAGTTTCACCATGAAAAAGCATTGCATGACAATAGACACAGATCTTATTCATCTGTCCAACATCAGCAGAGAGGTCTCGTCGTTGAACTGTCCTTGCTCTATCCCTAATGGTTTGTTCGCAAAGACGTTCAGTTCTCCGAGCGTCCGATTCATGATTTCTCCTTCTTCTGTCTCTTTCCTTCTGTTCCGCCAGATGCGCAGTTCTCCGTCCATCCGATTCATGATCGCTCCTGCTTCTGTCTCTTTCCCTCTGTTCCGCCAGACGCGCAGCCCTTGCTTTAACAGTCTCATCGATATTCTATTCGCATGCCTGTCCCGATCTTGTTGGCGTTGACCACTATCTTGTTCACCTTCTTCGGCTCTCCTTAGCCGTGCTTTCTTTCCACTATCGATAGACCAACCAGATGTTTTCTTTCTTCCTCGTCGAGGCATTATTTAAGAATAGAAAATCGTATTCACCTTAGAAAAAATTCCTATTACCTCAACAAATATTTTTTTTAAATCATCATTTAGAAATATTTCTAAATAATGAAAATATTGTCTGTTTAAACAACTCGTATTTTTCAAATCATATTCACTTAAAAAATACTTATTAATAATTAAAATATTCTGTTTAAAGAAAGCTGAAATATATATACTCAGTGTACAAATAATTTGTATTTTTTAAGTCATTTTCACTTAAGAATATATTTTAAATATGCCAAGAAATATTTTTTCCATCGTATTCACTTGAAAATAATTTTTAAAAAATGAAGATATTGTCTGTGTAAATAAAGCTATTTGTGAAATCAAATTCACTTTAAAATATTTCTAAATAATTGAAATATTCTTTTTAACAAAAGCAAAAATATAAACACCTACTGTTTAAAACCAACTGGTATTGTTCAGTCATATTCACTTAATGATTTTCTGATAATTAAAATATCGTCTGTTTAAAGAAAGCTCAAATATAGATACTTGAAGTACAAACAACTTGTAGTTTTGAAATCATATTCACTGAGAAATCACTGAAAATTCTTTTTTTAATAATTATTAAAAATATTTCTCGAATGATGAAAATAGTTTGTCGATTTACGTCAAACTTGTTTTATCCCCATTTCAGGGTTATGTCACTTACAGGGCCTTTTCCCATTATGCACCGTTCTGGCTATTTACAAAGGTACCCCCCCCCCTCCACACACACATATATATATATATATGTCTCTAACTTAAGTACTGTTACACACACACACACACACACACACACATGTCTCTAAGTACGTAAACACATGCACTGGCACACATACACATACAGATACACACGTTGGCAGTAGAACTGTGAAAGAGAGAGAAAGAAATAACGTTATGGATAGGGGGAGAGTTAAAATAAATAAAAGTTAAGGACGCTGTCTCTTTCCCTATCTGTCATCCCCCCTCTCTCTCATATCTTTATTCTCTCTCTCATCCCCTCACTCTCTCTCTTTCTCTCCCTCACCCTCACTCTCTCTTTCTCTCTCACCCCTCTCTCTTTTTCTCTTTCTCACCCCCTCTCTGTCTCTCTTACCTACAGAATGGACAACCAAAAAACAAACGGATTATTTCTTTCGATATTCATTATAAAATAAGATAAATTGAATTTAGATGAATTCCTTGCTATTTTTGGAAAATTGAAAATATTGTCCATGTGCGATTTACGCCAAACTTGTTTCATTCAGAGTATTTTCTCATTATCCAATGTTTTGGCTATTTACGAAGTTTTGCAGGGTTATGTTAATTTCGGGGTATTTTCCCAGTATGCACCGTTGTGGCTATTTACGAAGGTACCCCTAAAACCCGCGAATCTCCGGAACCCGGGGTCCGATTTTCGCGAAACTTGTTTTATTCAATTTGTATTTCCATTTCAGAGTCAACTTGCTTTCAAAGTATTTACCCATTATGCGCCCTTTTGGCTGTATTACATAACCGACAAGCAAGCAAGCACGAAAGATCAGAGTTTTAGTAGTATATAGATATATATAGAGATAGATAGATAGATATATTTCTTTATTAGCCACAGGGGCACAAAAGAAGGGGACAAATACAAAGGGGGAAGTTTACATACAATAAAAACGTGTAAAATGTTATCACAAATGGAATTTAAAAAGTTAGTCGATTTTCCCCAATAGAGGGAGACAGTTTATATGGGTAACACATACCCCCGAAAAAAAATGTGCAACCCTCATCTCCAGGAGTACGAAGAGCTTGTACTCCTTTCCTCTCCTCCTCCTTTTCCTCAACCTACAGGCTGATATAGAGAGAAGGCCCATTCACTCGGGCCATTCTCGCCACTTTCACCCACCTTTCATAAAACTTGCTGGGGTACAGCACCTCTCTCTCCATCCTGATTCTTCTTCCAAAGTGGTATTTGAAAAAAAGAATCAGTTGTTGGCCGGAGAGAAAGGTGTCTGACCTCAGCCCTTTCAACCTTGTCCACCATACAACCTCTTTCGCCATAGCTATCACACAAAGGAAAACCGCCTCTCCTTCGTTTTTGAAGGAGGGTGGCGGTTTGATCATGACAATGGACTCGGTGCTCAACTGGATTGGTCCCACCCGCGACAATAGTCGTTCTACATAGCCCCATAGGTCAGTGACGCCCGGGCAGTGTATGAATGCGTGCGCGGCGGTTTCTTCGTCTCGCACGCACCTCGGACAGATCTTTTTTGCAGGGTCCCTGCCCGGGCGCCCATGTCTGTAGAGCTTGTCTCGAACTGGTAGAGCTCCTCGGTAGCACTGCCAGGCCAGGGACTTTTGGAAGTTGTCCATCGGTCCCGGGCGGAAGGTCCTACCGAACAGACTGGCCAGTTCATCTTCCTCTACGCCTAGAGTTTCACCGAGCGCGTCGTCGCACTTGCTGCGGACCAGCCCTCTATAGAATGACGAAGTGGAGTCTCCACTGATCGCCGGGTCCGCCTGCTAGAGGGCTGTGAGCGCCTGAGCACATTCGATGTGCCAGTCGCCCATTTTCCTCGGTCTTTGCTTGACCCAGGACTGCAGCTCGGTCAGCGAGACGAGTCGTGGGAAGGCTCGCCTCACGAACGGGGCCCACACCGGTTGTCCGGTGAGGAATACGTAGAGATGCCGCAGCCTGAGCGCGTGTTTGCGCATCGTCAACCACGGCATCCCCAGCCCTCCGTTAGAAGGGTGTTGGCAGCAGATGGATCTTCTCACCAAAGGAGCCCGCCTCTTCCAAAGGAATCGGAAGAGCGCGCGCTCCATTTTGGCGAGCGTTTTGGCTGGACAAGGCACGACGGTCAAGCGGTAGTAGATGGCGGACGCTATAAAAGTGTTCGCCACCTCCGCTCGACCTTTCAAGGATAGTTTGCACTCGGCCCACTTCTGGGTGAGTGCAAACACCTTGGCCGTCACTTCGTTCCAGTTCTTCTCCACCTGGAGGTCCGGACCAAACCAGATCCCGAGCAGCTTTACCGGTCCTTCCGTCCAGCGTCCGACGACGCCATCGGAAGGCATCGGTCTGCCTCTCCACGATCCGAGTTGCAAACCGATGGACTTGTCCCGGTTCAGCTTCGCTCCTGTGAGACTTTCGTATTCCTTTAGTAAGGTGCCGACTTCCTCGATTTGCGAGGCGCTCGACACCATTACTGTCACGTCGTCGGCGTAGGCCGACGCCGCTTTCCGCAGTCCCGGTTCCAGAGGGATGCCCTGCAATAGCTCCAGCTTCCGCAGTAGTGGCTCGAGAGTCAGTACGTACAGAAGGGAGGAGAGAGGGCATCCCTGTCGAATGGATCGCGTAATATGGAACGGCTCCGAGAGGTAACCGTTCACCTTGACCCTTGAGCAGATGTTGCTGTTGTGCATTGCAGCAATCCAGCCCCTGAACACGGGTCCGAAGCCTGCCGCCTCGAGCACCGCATCCAGGTAACGATGGTCAACCCTATCGAAAGCCTTAGACTGATCCAAGTTGATCAGGGCCCCACCGAAGCCGGGTTTACACCCTACCCTCTCTATGATGTATCGCATGAGGTGGAGGTTGTCGTGTATGGACCTGGTCGGGATCGCGCATGTCTGCGCTTCTCCCACCAGGTTCTCGACGACAAGCGCCAGCCTCTTTGCCAACACCTTGGCCAAAATCTGTAACTCTGTGTTTAGCAGAGTTATGGGCCGGAAGTTGCCTATGTCATCCCCCTTATTCTCGTCCTTCCTGATTAGTGTGACCACGCCCCCGGTTACAGAACTGGGAATTCTCCCGTTCTGTTGCCAGTTGCAGTAGACCGCTTCCAGGAGACCGGAGAATAAGTCCGGCATTGCTACGTAAAATTCGTAGGGTAGACCGTCGAGACCTGGAGATTTGCGTTTGCCGCATTGGCTCAGCGCGTCCCCTATCTCAGTGGCTGAAATCGGCTTTTCGCAGAACTTCGCCTCACTGTCCGAGAGTCGCGGTAGGCCGTCGAGGTATGGACCGAAATCCATAGCCTCTCCCGGCGCGCCGCTCCCCCCGAACAGCCGAGCAAAGTGCCGCTGAAAAGCCGCACACATCTGCTTCGGCTCACGTATCACGCGTCCGTTTTGGTCCTTCAAAGACCGAATCGTGGACTTGTTGCCACTTTTTGCCTCCGTCACTCGGGCCCAGCTAACAGCTTTGGCTCCCTCGTTTCCCAGAGCACGTATTTTGCTTCTGACAACGCAGCCCTCGTGCTTTGCGTCGAAGAACTGGTCCAAGGCCGTTCTCGTTGCTAGCACGCTGGCTACGTTGCCACTTCTAATTGCCTCTTCTACTTTATCTACCAGTTCCTTCTCGGTTCTATTTCTATCTAACGCTAATTCTTTACTAAAAACTATCGAGTCTAATCTAACTGCCCTCTTGAGAGAGTACCACCATCTGTTGTTGACAATGGCCCCTGTCAAGTGCTGTTTAACTAAAGTGCTAATCCGTCTACTGTAGGCTTTGCTTGTCGGTAACGACAAGTTCAGCTTCCAGTAGCCGGGTCCTTGTCTATGGGTTCTATCAAGGTTGGCCATGCAGGTCACTAGTTTGTGATCTGAATAGGCAACCATGAACATTTGTGGACAGCTTAACATGTCCCTATCCTTATTTCTAACTAGAACCCTATCTAGGTACGATCTAGATGTTCCGCTACGATTACTCCACGTCCACATTGGCGCAGTCGGAAAATCTAGTCGATATCTATCGGCCAGGTCAAATCGGTCGATTAACTGTTTGAGGCTGTTACACCCCCCTTTGTCGGGACATGCTCCCACATAGTCCCAACGTGCATCTAGGATTCCATTCCAGTCCCCCACTAAAAGCAAGGAGCGGGACGTTCCCAGAAAAGTCTCTAGACGTTTGAAGAAGTCTGGCCGCGGTGTCCCGGATGGGGCATATGCGGCCACCAGCCTGAAGGCTCCACCTTCACTACCGTCAACGTCTAGGACCACCAGTCGACCCTCCGGGTCCAGATGTACCGTCTGTGTTACGAGGCCCAGGTGTTTCCGCAGCAAAACGGCAACTCCGCCCCCACCCCCCGGTTGACAGAGAGATGCGTAGATTTCAAAGTCATCGAAGATGGGGGCCAGCTGTCGCTCGCCGTGGATCCTGGACTCGCAAATGGCTACCACATCCAAACTGTGTGACCTGAGGTCGTTTAAGAGTTTGCCCTGTTTCCAGGGCATCCCCAGGCCGCGTACGTTCACACATCCAACTCTTATATTGGCCATGTTGGTGCTGAAAAGTTAAAAGAGGAAAAGAGATCACTCACCCTTCGCCTCCTGGGGACCAGGCCGCACGATTTCCATGGGGGTGTTGGAGGGGTTGTCTGGATGGGTGGTGGTTTCCGGCGGGGTGGGGACGCAGATGTTTGGTGGGGTGGGGTCTGGTGGAATGGGGGTGTCTGGGGTGGGGAGGTATTTGAGAAGGACGCGGTTGAGTGGTTTCACGCAGGAATTCCCCACATCCTTCTCAAATGTTTCTTTTAGGGACCTATAAGTTTGTATAGGGACCCTAATCAGTTTTAGGTTCATTTTTTTGCTATTTTTTATAGAGTGGGCGAAAGTTTTCCCTTCGGTGAAAACCGAAGGGTCGTTCGTAATGGTCTCCATTAGTGTTTTGTTTTCAGTGTTTATGTAAGTGTAATAGATAGATAGATAGATAGATAGATAGATAGATAGATAAACATAAAAATTGCACAATAATGTCCAAATTTTTCTGTGGACCACCAAAGATTTCTCCCGGACCACCAGTGATCCATTGACCACCAGTTGGCCACCGCTGCTTTAGAGCTTGTTCTGACTGAACATGGTGGATATTTTTATTATATAATGTCATTTCAATAAACCTTCATTCACGTATTCTATTTTACATTAAATTTACCAAGCTTTTTGTTTGTTTGTGGGTTTGTCAAATTATGTTGTATTTTGTATTGTTCATATTTTAGATGTTTTTTACTTAATTCAATATCTTGATAATGTTGAATCTGACTCAAGTGAAAGTTGTGAAGATGTCAAAGAAGATGAATATGAGCCCAACATAACTTCATTAATTACTTGGAAGTTATTTAGGGAAGTAGAAAGAGGATTAGTCCTCGTTGCCCAGGTCCACGTTTACTCCTTGGACGGGATAGTTTCGATGGATGTCGCTGCTGAAGAATTGTTTGGTATGTGAAAAGTTATAATTACGTTGTTTATAATCTACTAATATAAAAGTCGAGTGTATTTGTCTGGAACGCTCTAGAGATGACCGAAAAAGGAAGGGGTAATTACGTCGACGGAGGGAGGAGGGTGTGAGAATCTATGGAAGTCAAGCATTCTAGGATTCGTCACAGTTGTGTGTTTGTATGTTCATATCACTTGTGTGAGTGGGCTCAAAGGAACCAACCAACCAACAAACAAACAAACAAACACCTCTTTTTTATATTATATATAAATATTACAATTAGTCGTCGTTTTTGACGGCACCGGGCCAGTTGTTAAATAACATACTAAACAATTATATTTGTTCACTAATCACATCATCGATGACTTATATATACATATAATAGTAGTTTACTATAATTTTTGTTTGTTTTCAGATATGTAAAACGATAAGAGATTGAACAAAATGGATACGATAAGAAATTGTATAAAAACCTCTGTCTACTATTAGTGAACATAGAGTCAACTGCAATTCGATCTTGACAAATTTTGGCTTAACTTTTTTTTAAATGAAATTAGATTAATAATTTTAATATGATGACAATTTATGCAAAATTTAGCTCATTACTTTTTACTATTAATTTCAATTAATTTTAATGTCAATTTTTAAAGTAATACAGTATAATTAACCCACTAAAGGGACAAAAAAGTGACAACTTAAATGAACTGACAATTTATGTACAAAAATTGATGACATTAATTGCATTTGGTTGGCAAAATGGTGATTGCTGACTTAGGTAAACTGATGACTTAATATCTAATAAATCCCCTAATTCATTATTATTTCTTATTATCTCTTGGCATTGCTAATTTTACTGTACATTAAATTCATCAAATTCAAATTCCAGCTTCAATATTTTAAGAGTTAATTCTACTTGTCCTGTACTTTTCCAGGTTTATTATTATTTAAGAATATTAATACACATGCGCCCGCATTTTTCGGTCTAGTTAGTGAACATAGAGTAAATATAAAATATTTTAGGAGAAAAAAACATTTGTCAGTCATTTCAAACGTGAAGAGAATCTACCGCTGTAAATTATTTCGAATATTAACTGATTTCATATCTAACACAGTTAATTTTAAATAAATAAATGTTCATCAGAGAGTAATCATTTCTCTCTCTCCCACTGCCCCACTCTCTCTACCTCTCTCTATCCACCCTTAACGACCCCTCCTACCATTGTTTTCATCTGTTTCCATCTGTTTCTTTTTATTTGTTTTTATTTTTATTTTTTACTACCGTCTCCCCTTTGGACACCCCTTTCCCACTCTCCCCCCATCCCTACTATGCCTAACCTGTAATCCTTCCTCCACCAACTCCACACCCGCCTCAAACACTTCCTCACCTCTCTCCTCCCGCTACCTCCAGCCCTCCCTCCTCTTCGCTAAGACCCGGCATTCCAGCCACATCCAATTCCTCTGCCGCTGCCTCATTCACCACCTCATCCTCCACACCTCCCCCCTCTAGTTACTCTCAACCCAACACATCCTCACCCCTCCCCTCTAGTTACTCTCAACCCAACTCATCCTCATCCGCTCCTCCCGCCTCTTCATGCGCGCCTCACTCCGCTCCTCCTTCTCTACCATCAGCAACCTACCCCAAACCCTTCTTCACCTCAACTCTACCTGTCACCCCTCCTCACCCGCTCCCTTTCTTTTCATCCATAACCTCAACCATGATTTCTTCTTCCTCACCTCCACTAAGCTCCACAAACTCAATTCACTCCTTCCTCCAACCACCAACCACCCACCTGTGAGAGCCCTCTATCCCCCACCTAACTCCTCATGCCCATCCTACCCCCGCGGCCCATACCATCCCCTTTCCCGCCACTAACACACTAACCTCTTCCCCCAAATCGTCAACCACCAACTCAACCTTCCTCTCTCCCTTCATCACTAACCTCTACTCACACACACCCACACCTGGCCACCCAACTAACACAACTAACACCTACCCACACCCATCCCCACACACCACCAACCCCTCCATCACTACTAATAACGCCACACCCACCAACATCCACACCCATATACCAATAACCGACTAACCCTCACCCCACCCACACCCATACCCACCTACCGGTAACCGACAAATCTCCCCATCCACCCCTTTACCCCACCCCGCCACGCTCTAATCCACTGACTCACCACCAGACACCTCCACCCATGTCTCCTACCCCGCTCTTGGTTTAGTCCTTTCCCTTCGTACGCCACAAAAACACATGCACTTTTACACCTTTTACACCCTGAAACACACACACACACACATACATACCAGTATATAGGCTCACATACGCGTATGTACCCATCAAAAGAGTGATTGACAGAGCCTTCCCTCACACACACCGACAATATCCCTCGCATGACCACTACGCTTTCTACATACACACATACACATAACTCCATAGATACATACATACATACACACTACTCTCAGTCACCTTTGCCCACACATACCTGCCTGTCTACACAGCTAACTACCTCTCACCCACACATAGTAGCCACAATCACTCTCACCCACCATGTTCTGTTTTATGTTGTACCACCTTCTCCCCTCTCACCCACACGTAGTAGCCACAATCACTCTCTCCCACCATGTTCTGTTTTATGTTGTACCACATTCTCCCCTCTCACCCACACATAGTAGCCACAATCACTCTCGCCCACCATGTTCTGTTTTATGTTGTACCACCTTCTCCCCTCTCACCCACACGTAGTAGCCACAATCACTCTCTCCCACCATGTTCTGTTTTATGTTGTACCACCTTCTCCCCTCTCACACCCACGTAGTATCCACAATCACTCTCTCCCACCATGTTCTGTTTTATGTTGTACCACCTTCTCCCCTCTCATCCACACGTAGTAGCCACAATCACTCTCTCCCACCATGTTCTGTTTTATGTTGTACCACCTTCTCCCCTCTCACCCACACATAGTAGCCACAATCACTCTCACCCACCATGTTCTGTTTTATGTTGTACCACCTTCTCCCCTCTCACCCACACATAGTAGCCACAATCACTCTCACCCACCATGTTCTGTTTTATGTTGTACCACCTTCTCCCCTCTCACACCCACGTAGTATCCACAATCACTCTCTCCCACCATGTTCTGTTTTATGTTGTACCACCTTCTCCCCTCTCACCCACACATAGTAGCCACAATCACTCTCTCCCACCATGTTCTGTTTTATGTTGTACCACCTTCTCCCCTCTCACCCACACATAGTAGCTACAATCACTCTCTCCCACCATGTTCTGTTTTATGTTGTACCACCTTCTCCCCTCTCACCCACACATAGTAGCCACAATCACTCTCACCCACCATGTTCTGTTTTATGTTGTACCACCTTCTCCCCTCTCACACCCACGTAGTATCCACAATCACTCTCTCCCACCATGTTCTGTTTTATGTTGTACCACCTTCTCCCCTCTCATCCACACGTAGTAGCCACAATCACTCTCACCCACCATGTTCTGTTTTATGTTGTACCACCTTCTCCCCTCTCACACCCACGTAGTATCCACAATCACTCTCACCCACCATGTTCTGTTTTATGTTGTACCACCTTCTCCCCTCTCACCCACACATAGTAGCTACAATCACTCTCTCCCACCATGTTCTGTTTTATGTTGTACCACCTTCTCCCCTCTCACCCACACATAGTAGCCACAATCACTCTCACCCACCATGTTCTGTTTTATGTTGTACCACCTTCTCCCCTCTCACCCACACATAGTAGCCACAATCACGCTCACCCACCATGTTCTGTTTTATGTTGTACCACCTTCTCCCCTCTCACACCCACGTAGTATCCACAATCACTCTCTCCCACCATGTTCTGTTTTATGTTGTACCACCTTCTCCCCTCTCACCCACACATAGTAGCCACAATCACTCTCACCCACCATGTTCTGTTTTATGTTGTACCACCTTCTCCCCTCTCACCCACACATAGTAGCCACAATCACGCTCACCCACCATGTTCTGTTTTGTTTTGTACCACCTTCTCGCCTCTCACACCCACGTAGTATCCGCAATCACTCTCTCCCACCCTTCCACCCCCTCACACATTTGTCCTGCCATCACCACCCTCTCCTCCCACACTTTCAACTTGACCGCTACTTCCGAATGCGCGCGCCACATGGCCATTGCAGTTCCTCATTGTCATTTTGCTCTCGCTCTGGCTTGGTCTTTAACTCACGATGCGATCGACCTCTTCTACACACACCTTGCTTTCCGTCATCCCTACCCGGACTCTGATTTTCTTGTTACCCCCACCCTTTCTCTCCCGCTCTGCCCCATCCACCCACCACTATACACACTATCACATCCTTGCCATCCCGGACCTATGTACCCCTCCCATCTCCTTTATTTTCACTTTTGAAATTCTACTTTTTTATTTATTTTTATTTTTCACTTCTTTTCGTATTCTTACCCCCACTTTCTTTCTCTACCTTTCTCCATTTCACTTTCACTCATCCTCTCTCTGCCCGCCACCTCATTGTTTCCCTCGTCTGACCGCCTAGTAGTCTTTTTCTCACTTACAACTCGCTGGGGTCAGACGTGTGTCTTTTCTCTCGTCCATACTCTCTTGTACTTAAGTTCTCTCATCACTGTTGTCTTGGATGTTATTACCTTAACCCTTTAGTATTTACATTACTCTATATATATACTATTATATTTTCATGGTAAATGCTTTATCTCACATATCTCACATAACATTCACATTACTCTATATATATACTATTGTATTTTCACAGTAAAGGTTCTACCTCACATAATATCTCACATAACATTCACATTGCTCTATATATACTATTGTATTTTCGCAGTAAAGGATTTACGTCACATAATATCTCACATAACATTTACATTACTCTATATATACTATTGTATTTTCACAGTAAAGGCTTTACCTCACATAATATCTCACATAACATTCACATTGCTCTATATATACTATTGTATTTTCACAGTAAAGGCTTTACGTCACATAATATCTCACATAACATTTACATTACTCTATATATACTATTGTATTTTCACAGTAAAGGCTTTACCTCACATAATATCTCACATAACTTTCACATTACTCTATATATACTATTGTATTTTCACAGTAAAGGCTTTACCTCACATAATATCTCACATAACTTTCACATTACTCTATATTTACTATTATATTTTATGGTAAAGGCTTTACCTCACATAATATCTCACATAATATCGAATCTATGAGATTTTGAAAGTATTTATTTTGAGAACTATACCTTAACATTAGTTACAGCCAGTTTCAACAGAAAGAGGTAGAGAATTCTAGCCGGTTTGAACATTAAAGGGTTAAGTTGCTCGCACATTGATCGGTTTGTTGTTTTTTTTGCTGTTGTTTTCGGTATTTTCCCTTTTGTTTTCCTTCCCTCCCTCCTCCGTTTTCCCAATAACTTACCCAGTTATTGACGCTCTAGGCGGTAGATATCTTGTCTTTAAATATCCGAGACATCCAGTAGACAACTGATGAGGGAACCCCCCCCTCCCCGTTCTTGCTTTCTTCTTATTCTCACTCCATTTTAAGCTAGCTTAAATAGCAAGTACACAGCCCATCCTATTCTCTCTTTCTCTCTCTCTCTCTCTCTCTCTCTCTCTCTCTCTCTCTCTCTCTTTTTTCTTTCTTTACTCCTGTCTTTATTTATCCCTTCCTTTTTTCTCCATGCATTTCTCTCTCTCCGATATTTCTCCACGTTTTTACTTTTTCTTTTTTCTCTCTTTCCGTATTTTTTCTTTCTCTCCGTCTTTTTCTAATTGTCCTTAACACTAAGACTTATTAAAATAATATAAACAATTCACTATCCAGATGGCTTCCAAAAATAATGGTCGCACTTTAAAAGGGTACGTCAAAGCTTATTTGTAAAACTGTTATATATTGTATTTTGTCTGATGAAGGCATACCATAATTTAATTTGGTATCCCTGAAATATGTATAATGAAATAAATATGGTTTTATAAATATAGTTTCCATTTATTAATATCGTATATCTACTCCAAATACTTGTTGAGTGCTTTATATCAGTTATAAAAATATTTACTTGTTGTATCCCAACAATTTTAAATAGAACTTTTGCATATATTCTGCTCCTGTATTGTTGAGCGCTTTACATTATAACTGAAAAAATGGAATTCTTTAAGATCTCTTCTTCTCTAAAAGACATACCTCTACCTAGGAACAAAGATTTTATTAAACAATTAAGAGAAAAATCAGACTCTTTTATAAGAAGAATCAGGTGGCGTGCTTTCCACTTTGATAAATCTAATCTAAATGAAAATGTTTCAAATCTGGATAAAATTTTCAAATCTAACCCCCCCCCCCCCAACAAACTACTAATGGATTTTGAAAATGATATCATGTCTATCATCAAGGCATCAAATTTAAAAAAAACTTCAAAGGCCAGGATTACTTAAGAAGTATTAAGGATAATATTGAAAACTTGGAGAAAACAGAGAAAATTCTAGTGAAGTCGGACAAAACTAATAATCTTTATGGAATACAAAAGGACCTTATATTGAAGGAACTAAGGAAAAAGTACAAGGTAGCAAATAAGGACGAACTTGAAAAACTGAATACAGATGCATCTTGTATAATGCATGAATTAGACATTGAGAATAAAACACAACCCTTCATGCCAAGAAAACCTAAGATCAATATGAAGGATCACAAAAGAAACTTTGAAAATGATTTACCAGTCAGATTAATTGCACCATCTAAATCTGACCTGGGCAAACTTAGCAAAAATATTCTAGACAGAGTAATACAACAAATTAAAAACTTACCCAATTTATCTTACTTAAAATTATGGAAAGGGACTAGTGAGGTTATCGATTGGTTTAAAGAAATTAAATATAACTATAATAATAAGTTTATTCAGCTGGATATTGCTAACTACTATTCATCTATCACTCCTAATCTACTGAATAAGGCACTAAATTACGCATTTAAACATACAGACCTAACTAGCAATGAAATGCACATTATATTATCGGCAAGGAAAACATTGATAGAATTTAATAACCAACACTGGACTAGGGCAGATAGAAATAATAATTTCGACATAACTATGGGATCATCAGACTCAGCTCAGGTAACGGACCTTGTGGGCCTATTTATAATTAATTCGCTACATAGAAAAATACCAGGTGTAACTGGAGGCTTATATCGTGATGACATGCTTTTACTTATAGAAAATAATAGCTGTGA
This sequence comes from Eledone cirrhosa, assembly GCA_964016885.1. Classification (NCBI taxonomy): domain Eukaryota; kingdom Metazoa; phylum Mollusca; class Cephalopoda; order Octopoda; family Eledonidae; genus Eledone; species Eledone cirrhosa. The sequence goes on from OZ024744.1 coordinate 28,880,302, forward strand.
ACTAAATAGAAAAAGAAAACAAATTATACAATTTTTTAATTACCTTAATCTAAAAGTAGAAATAGAGAATAACCATACAATAGTCAATTTTCTTGACGTAACACTAAATCTCAACACATGTCTTCATTATCCATTTCACAACCTAAATGAGAACTTGAATTATGTTAATTTTAAATCTATTACCCCAGATCTGTTAAAAATATTATAGTGAACTCTGTTCAAGAAAGAATTTCAAGAATTTCATCTAATAAAAATATAATTGATGAAAAAGCGCAGTATTACAACGAAGCGTTAGGTAGAGCTGGATATAGAAATGAAATTAAATACATTGATAATAATAATAATAAGCAAACTAACCAAAATAATAACAATTTTAATTATGGTAACAACTTTAGCAACTATAATAGAAAACATTACAATAATTCCAAAAGCCGAAAAAGAAATAGAACTAGAAACATATTATGGTTTGCTCCCCCTTTCTCACTAAATATTAAAACCCCTATTGCAAAACTATTCTTTAAAGCTCTTGACAAACGCTTCCCTAGAACACATAAATGTTACTCAATTTTTAATAGACACACTATAAAATTAACTTACACGTCCACCAAAAATTTAGCACAAAATATTAATAGAATTAATAATAGAAATTTAAAACCTAACCAAAATACCAATAATAACCCAAGCAATATTCAATTGAATAACTGTAACTGTAGAAATAAATCTAACTGTCCGTTAAATACCAACTGCTTAGCTAAAAATGTAGTGTACAATTGTAATGTTAAAACTAATTTAAATTCATTTAACTATGTCGGTTCTACCTCTACAGAATTTAAATTTCGCTTCAATAATCATAAAAATTCTTTCACAGGTCCATCCAAACAAAAAATCTTCAGCTTCGCTATCTAGCCTACTATGGGACCTAAAACGAGATAATGTTAAATATTCGATGACTTGGAATATTATTTCATAAGCTACTCCTTTTAATTCCTCTTCAGAAAATTGTGATCTTTGTATTGAAGAAATATTCTTTATATTAAAGTCCAAAAATTCCCTTAATTTAAGGAATAATTTATTCAGTTGCTGCAGACATAGATTGAACTCAACGTTTAAATATAAATATAAATTTAAAATGTAGTATAATTAATTAAGTAATTTAGTTAATATATGAAACCTGTCGATAAATCATTAGATTCCTTCACCTTTTTCTTTTTAAACTTTCTTCCTAAATATAAACATAGATATAATAAACTACTCTAAAATGTCTATACTTCCAATGTCTTAAATAAAATATACGTAAGATAAATTTCTATACTAAATATAAGGATATCTGTAGAATCCTTGGCTTTTTTAAATTTTTTAAATTTTTAAATTTTTTAAATTTTTAAATTTTTAAATTTTTAAATTTTTAAATTATATTGATATATTTATTTAACTTTTATTTTTTTATTTTTTTTATTTTAATTTTAATTTTTTTTTTTTATATATTTTTTTTTTTTTATTTTTATTTTTTTTTTTTTTTTATTTATTTATTTATTTATTTATTTTTTTTTTATTAGGTTTGTTTTGATTCTGATAGCTTCTCATAATTTTCATAAGTCTACCCTTTCAATATCTTGATTGAAATATACGTAGGATAAATGTCTATACTAAATATATGAAACATTATTTTAACTTAAGATACTCTATAGTGTTTTAAAGATATTTAGTGTTTTGATATTTCTAGAATTCGTTTGTCCTTTAGACTATACTGATATAATTGTATTTCCAAAATATAATCCTTTGGTATTTTAAATTTATATTGTTATAATTATATTTCCAAAGTATAATCCTTTAGTAATATATTGATATTTGATTATCTCTATACAAATATGTATGTGTGTATTAACATGCATATAAAAGTGTTATATGTTTTTTTTAATGATTGTATATCTGTCTGTATGTGTACATGAGTGATGTGGGTCTAACAATTGGCGAAGACGCACGCAAATATTTATTTATACATATGTGTATATATATATATGTATATGTATGTGTGTGGGTGAGAGTTATGTGTGTGCATGCCTACCCACACAGTTTTGATTGCAGATATGCATAATTTTAACAGAATGTTAAATGCATGAATGGTAATCGTATATATGAAGGCATGAATGCTAATCGTATATATTTATGTATATATACTGTGAATTTTTTATAACACAAGGAATGTATAGCAGTGATTAAGAGAAATCATTTGTGTTTTGTATGTCTATATTGTAGGCTTGAGTAGATATAATTTCTATTTTCAGGATGTGCGTATATATATATATATATATATATATATATATATATATATATATATATATATATATATATATATATATATATATATATATATTTGTGTATCTTTGCCGTAAGATAGTGGTTTCTCTAGCAATGTGTACATTTTGGATGCTTAAATTCAAATTTTAGTATATTGATCTCAATTTTTAAACTAAACATATAATCATTATTAAACAATGTTTAATTTCTCATATTATATATTTATGTCCCATTCATGAATATTAATATTTATATTTTTATTATTCATTTCATATAAATTGTTAACTCAACTTAATATGACATGACGTAAAGTTTTCATTATCTCCCCCTCTCTCTATATATTATTTCTCTCTCTTGAGTCTTTCTATCTGTCTGTTGATTTGATATCTCTCTGTTGCTTTCCTCTGTTTTTCTTGTTCCTTCCTTTTTTCTTTTTTCTTTCTTTCCTCCTGTCTTTATTTATCCCTTCCTTTTTTCTCCATGCATTTCGCTTTCTCCGATATTTCTCCACGTTTTTACTTTTTCTTTTTTCTCTCTTTCCGTATTTTTTCTTTCTCTCCGTCTTTTTCTAATTGTCCTTAACACTAAGACTTATTAAAATAATATAAACAATTCACTATCCAGATGGCTTCCAAAAATAATGGTCGCACTTTAAAAAGGTACGTCAAAGCTTATTTGTAAAACTGTTATATATTGTATTTTGTCTGATGAAGGCATACCATAATTTAATTTGGTATCCCTGAAATATGTATAATGAAATAAATATGGTTTTATAAATATAGTTTCCATTTATTAATATCGTATATATATATATATATATATATAAACGTTTGTATTTGTAAAGCCAGAACTATGCAGGTATTGATATAGAATATAAATGCAAATGCAAAAGATATTGTTGACAATTAGTCAGTTTTTAACACGATAGAGCATCTATCTCCCACATTCACGCATAGACATATCTTCTCACACTCACACACACACACACATACTTACACCTTCACGTATTCTCCCACAAACTCAAACATATATGTACACACCCCTTTTAAAGGGAGACTACTCTTTATCCACCTAACCTTCACTCTTTGACATTAGAGATAGAACATACCATTTCCTGTCAGCATGACTTGGCAAGCTATTTAGAACGCTGGTTTAACAACCTTACTTCCCTCCGAAGAAGAGATATTATCTCGAAAATTAAGGATATTTAAATAAATTTAAGGTAAAAGGCTAATTGACAACAATATCTTTTGCATTTGCATTTATATTCTATATCCCTACCTGCATTGTTTTGGTTTTACAAATACAAACGTTTATATCTCATTACACAATGCTTCAAGTGAACTATAACTTCCTCCTATATATATACTGTATATATATATATATATATATATATATATATATATATATATATATATATATATATATATATATATATATATATATATATATATATATATATATACATATATATATATATATATATATATATATATATATACTGTACATATTCATATATGTACATATATGTATGTATATTTAAAAAAAAAAGAAAAGAATGACTTCACTTGGTGTATATATATGTATGTGTGTGTGTGTGTGTGTGTGTGTGTGTGTGTGTGTGTGTGTGTGTGTGTGTGTGTGTGTGTGTGTGTGTGTGTGTGTGTGTGCGTCTATGCTTTAATTCCTTTAAATCTTCGTCAACATAGCACCACACCCTACACCCCAGACACATCCAAATCTCTCTTATATATAGAGTCACACATCACAACACAACATGATTTCAGTTTGACAATCGCCACCGATGAATGCGAGAATGTTCTCCAACAAAGTTAACCAGGAATCTTTAAAATTCTTCCTACCGAAGTTAACAAAGAATTTGCTAGATCCACCAACTCATAATATTATAATAGTATAAACTTAAATCAAATTATTTAGCACTACAAGTGAAGTCATTATTTTCCTTTTTTTCAAATATACCTAACTGTACCAAGGATCTCACACACTTTCCAATATGTATATATATATATATATATATATATATATATATATATATATATATATATATATATATATATATATATATATATATATATATATATATATATATATATATATATATATATATATATATATAAAGAAAAAGAGATGAAATCGAAAATGCAACTGGAGTCTTATTTTTTTTTTAAATATATATATTTATTTTTAAAAAAATAAGACTCCAGTTGCATTTTCGATTTCATCTCTTTTTCTTTATACTTTCACTCGTGTAGGACACCTCGGTTATTTTTCAATTTGTAAAAAAACCTCACTTTCTAATATATATATATATATATATATATACATATATATATATATACATATATATATATATATATATATACATATATATATATATCATAGATTGAGTTAGAAGCTCAAAATAGTATTTTACAATTAAATAGCTCAAAGACGGGAATCTTTCCAAACCGTATATATATATATATATATATATATATATATATATATATATATATATATATATACTAATTCAAAATATTAACAAAATATATATTCTTGTGATCAATTATATTTTATTATGCATATTTCAGAGATTCTGAGTTAAGTTCAACAGTACGTCCTCATCAGATAAAATAAAATGATACATGACATACCCTGACATGGTAGATGGTTAAGATTCAATCAAGGTAGTGATTAACTTATGACAAAACTCAATATTTATACCCTAATATTGAGAACATGAGATAACGTAATACAAACAATAGAGAGGGTGCGTGTAATAGATTTAAGAAATACATGGCATCAATATAACAGTTATAAATCTTTTTATTTTAAAAACTACTACTAAAAAGCATAGATGAAGAAACAGCTGATGTGATAATATATTTAGTATGTGTCTTGAGAAGACACATGAAAGATGATTAAAGAGAGAGACAAAGGGGAGTAATTTATGTTGAAGTTTCTATACACATAGACTTCCATATAATATAGTTGGCGTTTAATTTTCAAAATATTTAATTTATGTTATTTCAGGGTAAAGAATCATATTTTAGGTTTTCAAAGTTAATAGGTATTTGTATTAATATTATAATATAATTATGTTAAATTTCTAAAATTTTATGAAAACAAATTTAAAGGATTTACGAAACACGATAAAGAAAAAAATATATATATAATGTTTTATATCCTCACGAAGGTAATCTTTACCAAAATTACTTATAATATTGACAACAGTTTCTATAATATAATTTATAAGGTAATTAAAGTTATAATTATTAAAGAATTTATTATTAAATAGTTTGAGTGCCTAAAGTATCAACCGGCCTTATAATTAAACTTGAAGAAGTTAGAATTTTCAATTATATATATGTATTGATCATAAAATACCAAGATTATAGTTTATTATTTGTTCATAGTTGAGGTGATACCTTTCAAATATAAATAATATATTATTATATTACAATAACACAATATTGCAATATAGTAAATAATTTCCTGAAGATATTGCTAAAAAATATGTATAGTTAAAAGTATTGTTAAAGAATTAATGTTTTATATCAATTATTTTCATTTAGTTGATATATACTATAAAGATATAAGTCAAAACTATATGAGTCCTAGTGATAGGGGCTAGATGCAAAATAAATATAGAAATAAAAGAAAATGAATTTTTTGTGAAATTTAAAGATGCCCACAATTAGAAATTAAATGCAATAGGGTTTTAATAAAGTATAGAAAAGATATCTCTAAAATATTTTAGGGAATGTGATATAAAGAAGCGCTGAATATTTGGAAAAGCTGAAGGTAATCTAAATTTAATTAAAATAAAATAAAACAAAATAAGTTAAATTAAATTATATTATTTTATATTATATTAAGTAAATGATTATATAAGTTCGACCTTCCAGGGAATACCAAACAGTTATAACAATATAAAGTCATTTGAGTGTCTAAATTGTTTATAAATATAACTATGATTATGTTATTACACTAGATAAAGATATTTGTACAACTATATATAGATATAATTATAGGTATTAATGAAACGGTATACATTTAATAAAAATAATAATTATAATCATTGTTAGTAATGCTATAATTGTAGTTTTACCTCCAGTTCAGTGGAGAGATAGACCAATATCTGTCAGCTATTATGGTTTGTTAAATTTATACCTAGATATGCATAAAAAACCAAGTGCAAATCTAACTTTCTGAGTCCCCAAAAACATACTCGAAATGAGTAAAATATGCAAACGCATGAATGATCCACAGTTCAAATTATAATCAGTAAATTTTCAAGTTAAATATCCAAACTATATATTTAAAATAGAGACAGATAAATAAAGATCTGAATCAAAGTTATAAATATCCCAAAAATCATGGGGTATGTATATCTATCAAGTAAACAAGTTATCAAACAAGTGTCCTTAATTCAAACATTAATTCTATTATAAATTATTAGAAGTTAAAGCATTATTAAAGTTTTATAAACCGTTATGACTTATATGTTCAACCGTTGATAATAGACGTCAAAAATAAGGTCTGATTGTTTACTGTTTTTTCCGGACTTTTTGCGAGGCTTGGAATGTAGACAAAGCTTTATGAAGGCAGTTTGAGAATAATTCACTTTTTTTGTTAATTAAGTTTTCATAATTATTAATAGGGTCTCCTTTGTACAGAGGTCGCAGTTAATTGATATTAAAGAGTTGGTATAAATTCCACTATTACAAAGCTTCGTCCAAAAGATCGAGTATTTTAAATTTTTGTCTTTTAATGACCATATAAGCTGTGGTAAAGAGGTCGAAGACTTCCTATTAAAATTCGAAAATGAGCATTTGTGATTCGCAAATCTCTATTTAAATGTCGAAGAAGTTGCTCCTATGTAGTTGTATGTGTTGTTATTTGTTTTTACAGTGCATTTATACACCAGATTTCTATCCAGACAATTATTTTGCAGAGGGCAATCTGGTTTATTTCTAAAATTACATTTTGATTTATTATTATTTATATTAACACTATTATTATTATCATTATGTTGATTTTGATTTAGAATTATACTGTTTATTTTAGCGATGTTTTGGACCATATTCATAGTTGTAGAATAAGACAGTTTAATTGTGTGTCTATTAAATATGGAGTGGTATTTATGTTGACTAGGGAATGAACTATCTAAAGCTTTAAAATATAGATTAGCTATTGGTCTTCTTACTGCTACAGAAGCAGGGGGGGGGGGCATATAACTAATTTAGTTCTGGTTCTTTTCCCCGATTTATTCACAGTACAGGTGTTTGAATTACAATTATTAGAATCTATAGAATTTCGTTTATATATGCCATTATTTTTATCAGGATTAAAACTCAGATTATTATTGTCAATATATTCTATATTATTTTTATAACCTGCCTTTTTTAGCGCATCATTGTAATATCCTGCATTTTCATCAAATATTGATTTATTAGCAGATATCCTAGTTATGCGATTTTGTACGCTATTTACAATTGCTTTTTTCACTGATTTAGGGTGATTAGAGTAATAACTAATGTAATTTAAGTTTTCATTGGGCTTATGGAAAAGGTAATAAAAACCAGAGTTTAAGTTACGGGTAATATCAAGGAAATTAACTATTTTGGTACCACTTTCTACGTCTAGTTTAAGGTCGTAATTTTTAAAGAATTCAATTATATTTTTCTTTACCCTATTTAGTTCTATATTGTTGTATTTAACAACCGTAAATAAAATATCGTCCCTATATAAACCACCGGTAATCTCCGGCAGTTTTCTATTTATCATATTTAAGAGGAAAATCCCCAGAAGATTCGTGATTTGCGCTGAATCAGATGATCCCATGGTAATGTCGAAGTTTCTATTTCCATCTGAGCGGGTCCAATACTCATTGTTGAAGTTAATTAGAGTTATTCTAGCAGTTAATATGATATCAATTTCATCCGTAGTTAGATCAGTATGTTTGTAAGCATATGATAAAGTCTTATTTAGTAGGTTAGGCGTAATGGAAGAGTAATAGCTTGTTATGTCCATCTGGATGAATTTACGGTTTTTCTTATCATCTATATTCCTATACCATTCAATGACTTCATTTGTATCCTTCCACAAGCTCAATTTAGACCTCAAGTTCAAAGTAGGTAGAATTCTATCAATAATATTTTTACTGATTACTCCAATATCCGATTTGGATGGAGCAATCAGTCTAGCTCTTAAATATATATATATATATATATATATAAATATATATATATATATATATATATATATATATATATATATATATATATATATAATGAGTTTTTCTCATCCCAACTTGTCCTTGCACCAACAAGGCACCAGAAGAACATTCTGCATCTAGTGTTTAGTAACCACACTAACACTCTACATAATGTTACAGTGGAGAAAACCCTTCTCTCAGACCATGACATGTTTCTTTGAAACCTGAGATTCCACCAGCCGAAAGCTAGTCCTAGGGACCTCTTTCCAACCCACCCATTTGATAACATGGATCTCTACAATGCCAACTGGGATGCAATTATGAACGAACTATGACATGCTGACTGGTCTTTTACACACGCACACATTTCCACAACAACAAAACATCTTGGCAGATATTTGTAGTCACTGTCACAAATATATGTACAAAGCACACCCCACCAAAACTTGTGAGCAAAACTACGTGCAGTATCCCCCAAAACAGAAAAACAATTATCAGAAAAATTAAAAAATTAACACACTAAAATACTGCCAACAGCAACACACACATTCGACGGCTATCGCCCTGCTTGAATTAAAAAAATATAACCTCCAACAATGCATGAAGACCATCATCAATAACCAGAGAACAGCTGAAGAGAGGTGGGCCATTTAGAAAAACAAACTCAACCCCAAAGTGTTCTTTTCATTTGCTAAAAACACAAGGTCTCCACTGTTGGCCCTCTAGTTGATGAAAATGGCACACTCCAAGACAATGCCAAAACCATGGGCAAGATACTACAGAGACAATATTGCTTTGTTTTCAGCAATCCTGATATGGTCTATCTGGGCTGTATCAGTGATGTTAATCCCCAACACACTATATCGAACATAACGTTTGGCGCCCCTGATGTCTTAGCGGCAATAAACGAAATTAAACACAATTCAGCAGTAGGTCCCGACAGGTTCCCTGCTTGTGTCCTGAAGGTGTATCGACACCAACTGGCATCTCCTCTTGCTAATCTGTGGAGGAACTCACTGGATACTGGCTATATTCCAGAAAACTTTCTGTCCCAGTCCGTTGTCCCAGTCTTCAAAAAGGAAAATAAGTCCCTTGCAGTGAACTACCGTCCGATCTCACTCACCTCTCACATTATCAATGTATTTGAGGGGGTGGTGAGATCACGAATAACCCACTTTCTTGAAAGCAACAGCCTGCTGAACTCCAACCAAGATGGGTTCCTTAATGGAAGAGACTGCATCACTTAAACGATGTTTTGAGATCCTTGGGAGAGGGCTCCAACACTGCTGTAATCTACCTTGATTTCATTTTCCTGTATACGAGTGATCAATGACCGGCTTTGCCATAATATATATATCTTTATCGAGCCCTCTTTGGATTTTAGTCTTCAAATTTATTATTATTATTATATATATATATATATATATATATATATATATATATATATATATATATATATATATATATATATAATTTTTTTTAAATTATATATATATCTATATGAAACAGTTTCATATATATATGTATATATATATATATATATTTATGAATCAGTTTCATATATATATATATATATATATATATATATATATATATATATATATATATATATATATATATATATATATATATATATATATATAAGTTTATCCCGGGTTCAAAACGAGGCTAACCACAGTAAGTAAGGTACTCAATACAAAGTAGAGTATAAAAAAATATTTAATATAGAAATGGCTTCTATAGGACTAGACCTGTTTCATTCGGGACTTCCTGATGATTTCTCCCGAATTAAACAGTTCTAGTCTTGTAGAAGCCATTTCTATATTAAATATTTATATTCTGTTTTGTATTGATTACCTTACTTACTGTGGGTACCCCCAATTGAACCCGGGAGCAACACACACATTCGACGGCTATCGCCCTGCTTGAATCAAACAAATATAACCCCCCAACAATGCATGAAGACCATCAGCAATAACCAGAGGACAGGTGGTAAGGAACCAGATAGACCATAACGCACCAGAGTACTCCATACTTAGGGTAGTAGAGTGGGTAATATTATATATATATATATATATGAAACTGTTTCATATAATATATGAAAATGTTCATTTATACATATATATATATATATGAAAAATGGAGAGCTGTGTGGTTGCACATGGGTTACATATGAATAAAAATTAGTCATTCATCAGTGATCTTCCAACCTTCATTGGTATTTCATCGCTTTAAAGATCATATACCTGGTTGGTGCGAGCAATAACTAAAGAAAGTTATTGGGACACGTAAAATAGGGTGAAATGAGCGAGACATGTAAACAAACATAGATGGTATGGCAACGGAAAGATAAGAAGAGAGGAGACAAGTCCGTGAAATCTTATAAACTTAAGCTTGGTGAAATCATAGACGAGAGATACAGACCATCCGACCTGGGTGAGATGTGAGTGAGAAAAGGATTTCACACAGGTCAAACGGGAGGAAGTGAGAGAGGGGAGAAGCAGAGAGTGAGTGTGTGAAACTGTGAGGAAGAGACCAGCTGAGAGAGAGTGACTGGCAGAGGGGGTAAAAAGAAGGTGAGAGATACAGAGTAAGGGGAAGCAGTAAGAAAGAAACAGACAGGTCGTAGCGGAGGAAAAAATATAAATATATATATATAATGAAAAAAAAAATGTTTCGTTCTACATGGCTGAATACAATGAATATAATCTGAGTTTTAATAATTGTTTCTACTTTTGGCACAAGGCCAGCAATTATCCAGTGCATTACTGGTACTTTATTTTATCGACCCCGTAAGGATGAAAGGCAAAGTTAACCTCGGCGGGATTTGAACTCAAACCATAAAGGGGCGTAACTCTTTGCTGCAAAGCATAGCGTCAGACCCTCTACCGATACTGCCAATCCATTAATAATGATATATATATATATTTTAATATGGCAAAGCCGGCCATTAATAGCTCGTATACAGGAAACTGACTGGCCAGTCTACTGATATGCAAATCTTGCTGATCAGTGGATCTGCTAATATGAAGATCAACTGATCAGCCAATCTGCTAATATGCAAATCAGGCTGATCAGTTACTGTATATTTTAGAAAATAGCATAAATTTTCACTAGCTCTGACAGTTGTCAGGTGAAGAGTGAGCTGTACTGATGAAGGGCGATACCCAGAAATATTAGTGTCTGCAGTTCTGTTTACATGCCAACACTGACATGTCTTTCAAATTGAGGCTTGTTTTCATAATTGCAAATGAATCGAATATTATTATTAATATTCGAAAAACTCAGATTACATTTATTATATATATATATTTTTTGTCGATCGACTTTCGTCAAATTGGACCGAGGAAACATTGTTTCCGTTGGTCTTTCTAATTGCTAATACTATCACAACTCCAGGTAGCTGGAGCAACGTGAAATAATGCGTCTTGCTCAGGGACATAAGACATCGCCCGTTCCAGGAATCGAACTGACAACCTCACGATTGTGAATCCCGTTCTCCAACCAATCAACCACACGCCTTCACTTATATATACATACATTCATATATACATACATATATATATATATATATATATATATATATATATATATATATATATATATATATATATATATATGATATTAAATAAATGGAAACTATATTTATAAAACCATATTTATTTCATTATATATATTTCAGGGATATCATATTAACAATATGTTATGCCTTCTTCAGACAAAATACAATATAAACAGTCTTATAAATAAATAGATACGACATACCTTTCAATCGACTTGCATTTGGGAAGTTGATTTGGCAGTAAAAATATTATGGACAGTTGTAAAAAGAAAGAGAGAAAGAAAGAAAGAAAAACGAAAAAAAAGAAGAAATGCATGTGACTAAATAGAGAGATATAGAAAGATAGATAAAGAGAAGAACTTCATGTAAAGAAACAGAGAGAGATATATAGAGAGAGGAAAAAAAAAAGAAAGAGATAGATAGAGATAGATAGAGAAACTAGGTAGTTGAGCATCAGTTGATACATTTATTTATTTATTTATTTATTTATTTAGCTCTAGTAGTAATGTAAAGAAAGATGTATGTAGTTAAGAGAGAAAATAGCCGTTATATAGAGAGAAAAAAGAGAAAATGAAAAAGAGAAAATGAAAAATAACCAGACATAAGCGAGGCAGAATTTAAAAAACGCTATGTTTCATCATTTATAAAATATTAGTTCGTATAAAACAGGCATTATAATGTAAATATCAGTATTCATGAATGAGACATGTATCTATAATGTGTGAAAAGTAATGATCTTATGTCTAGTTTTTAAAAATTCATATGTTTATATCATAACTATAAACAAACTCCCATTTCACACGAAAACATTCTCATTGTGCTATAAAAATTCAAGTATACATATATGTGTGTATATATACACATATATATAGAGTCTATATTAATTATAACAATACTATTCTTGTCTTTACTCTACATGATTATCGATCATTATTACAATGAAGCGTTAGCTAGAGCAGGATATAGTGATAAAATTATGTACATAGATAATGATAAACAAATTAAACAAAATAACAACTATTTTAATTACGGCCACAACCTTAACAACTATAATAGAAAGCATTACAATAATTCCAAAAACCATAAAAGAAATAGAACTAGGAATATAATATGGTTTGCCCCCCCTTTCTCACTAAACATTAAAACCCACATCGCTAAACTATTTTTTAAAGCTCTTGATAATCGCTTCCCTAGAACACATAGGTATCACTCAATTTTCAATAGACATACTATAAAATTAACCTACTCATCCACCAAAAATTTAGCACAAAATATTAATAGAATAAATAATAGGAACTTAAAACCTAGCGATAATAGCATAAATAATATACAAGTTAACAAATGTAACTGTAGAGATAGATCTAAATGTCCGTTAAATAACAACTGCTTAGTTAAAAATATAATATACAACTGTAATGTTAAAACGGACGTTAATTCTTTTAACTACGTTGGTTCCACATCGACGGAATTTAAACTTCGCTATAACAACCACAAGAATTCTTTCACAGATCCATCCAAAAAATCTTCAACAGCACTATCAGGCGTACTCTGGCAACTTAGGCATGATAACGTTAGATAATCGACGACTTGGAATATAGTTTCAAGAGGGATTCCTTTTAATTCATCCTCTGAGACATGTGACCTCTGTGCGGAGGAGATATTCTTTATACTAAAATCTAAAAATTCCCTTAATCTACGGACAAATTTATTCAGTTGCTGCAGACATAGATTGAACTCAACGTTTAAATATAAATTTAAATTTAAAATGTAGTATGTTTGATTTGATTTGTAATTATTTATGAAACTAGCCGATAAATCTTTCGATTTCTTCTTTTTATTAAAACATTCTTCATGAATAATTAAACTACCCTAAAAGCTGATGCTCCAAATATATCGAATTAAATTTTACACTAGATAAACTTCTATATTAAATATAAGAACATATGTAGACCAAATGGGTATCCTAAACTTTTGGAATGATTTCTGCTAGACAGGATTTGGTTAATAATTTTTGTTTTATCTGTTTTGACTCTGATGCTTATGATGAACTTGGCAATATATTGTCAATTAACTTTGAAAGGCTGATCTTTGTGGTCGATTTGCGTGGCATACTATGTTTTATTTTTATTTTTTATTATTTTTTAATATTTTTTAATATTTTTTAATATTTTTTAATATTTTTTAATATTTTGTAATATTTTTATTTTTAATATTAAATGTTTTAGTTTTCTGTTTATTTATTTTCTTGTTTCTGATATTTTTATTAATATATTGAAATCTGTTCTCTATTTCTGCTTGATCGATAATCATGTAGAGTAAAGACAAGAATAGTATTGTTATAATTAATATAGACTCTATATATATGTGTATATATACACACATATATGTATAATTTTTATAGCACAATGAGAATGTTTTCGTGTGAAATGGGAGTTTGTTTATAGTTATGATATAAACATATGAATTTTTAAAAACTAGACATAAGATCATTACTTTTCACACATTATAGATACATGTCTCATTCATGAATACTGATATTTACATTATAATGCCTGTTTTATACGAACTAATATTTTATAAATGATGAAACATAGCGTTTTTTAAATTCTGCCTCGCTTATGTCTGGTTATTTTTCATTTTCTCTTTTTCATTTTCTCTTTTTTCTCTCTATATAACGGCTATTTTCTCTCTTAACTACATACATCTTTCTTTACATTACTACTAGAGCTAAATAAATAAATAAATAAATAAATAAATGTATCAACTGATGCTCAACTACCTAGTTTCTCTATCTATCTCTATCTATCTCTTTCTTTTTTTTTTCCTCTCTCTATATATCTCTCTCTGTTTCTTTACATGAAGTTCTTCTCTTTATCTATCTTTCTATATCTCTCTATTTAGTCACATGCATTTCTTCTTTTTCTTCGTTTTTCTTTCTTTCTTTCTTTCTCTCTTTCTTTTTACAACTGTCCATAATATTTTTACTGCCAAATCAACTTCCCAAATGCAAATCGATTGAAAGGTATGTCGTATCTATTTATTTATAAGACTGTTTATATTGTATTTTGTCTGAAGAAGGCATAACATATTGTTAATATGATATCCCTGAAATATATATAATGAAATAAATATGATTTTATAAATATAGTTTCCATTTATTTAATATCATAAATATACTCCAAATACTTGTTGAGTGCTTTTATATCAGTTATAAATATTTACTCGTTGTTAACCCAACAATTTAAATATAACTTTCCATATATATATATATATATATATATATATATATGAATGTATGTATGTATATATGAATGAATATATATATATATATGTAAAGAGGTTAATATCCCCATAGGTACTATGTACCCATGGTAATACATAGGGTGTCTATGATACAGTGGTTGTTCTATGGTATTAATTTGACATACCAGAACTATAAAATTGAAATAAGCGGAGCAAGTAAGATTCAAATATTTTTTTTTAATAATTAAAAAATATAATTTAAATATTTACCTAATCCATTTGCTTTTACCGACAGTTTCACCTTACAAAAGATTGGAGATCCTAGGGATCTCCAATGAAAATACTCGGATCATCAGAGAACATTTTCCTTTCCTAGGACAGAAGTCCCAAGAACAGCAAAATATATTGCCACCTGCCAGCTAGCACAGGATCGAATGGGGCTGTAAACTTGACTTAGGCATGAACCAGCCCTTAGTAGAAGCAGGTAGTAAACATAGACGTGTTGTCTATCACGCCACTAAAAATAGCAGCTAAATAAAACAACAGATTTGTTCTCTACATAACGGAGAATATTAAAAGAGGTTAATATCCCCACAGGTACTAAGTACCCATGGAAATATATAGGGTGTCTATGATACAGTGGTTGTTCTATGGTATTAATTTGACATACCAGAACTATAACATTGAGATAAGCGCACCATAGTACTCTTACGTAGGGTAGTAGGTAGTAGAGTTTAACCCCGACGGCAGAGCTCAAGTCGTTTCGACGGCTATTTCTGGACTAGAAATAGCCGTCGAAACGGTTTGAGCTCTGCCGTCGGGGTTAAACAGTTTCATATATATATATATATATATAAAAGGATTGGTGCTCTGAAATAGCGATGTATACATGAATGTATGTATAGAATATTTGGCAATATACCGTATGTTTAATTAAAAAACATTTTGAAGACCTTACGCTATCGGTTTTAAAGTAGTGACCATGTCATTACTTCTTTTCGGCGTTTTTAATTAAACATACGGTATATTAAACATGCGGTATATTAAACACACGGTATATTTTTAATTAAACATACGGTATATTGCCAAATATACTATATATAGATTCATGTATACATCACTATTTCAGAACACCAATCGTAATACCTAATTTTTACTGGACCGGCAAGCGCTCTGCATGATCAGCTCCTGTTTATTACTCGAATCCTATAAGAATCCAGCTTTTATAATTTTCGGCGAAGGCAGGGAGTGCGTGTCTCTGATGATCGCCAAACAGCGTGAAACAGACTGTTAGCTTCTATCCCTTCTTTCGCCGAAAAGAAATACGTGACATATCACTACTTTAAAACCGATAGCGTATAGTCTTAAACATGTTTTTAATTAAACATTCGGTATATTGCCGAATATTCTATACATACATTCATATATATATATAGTAATAATAATAAATTTGCAGACTAAAATCCAAAGAGGGCTCGATAAGGATAAATATATATCAAATATATAAGAATCCTAGAGCAAATATTTATTAAAATAATAGATTAAAGTTTAAGCAAAGAATCGCTGCTTTCACCCTTAACGGGATCTTCTGAAACTAAAAAGATCAATATTTTCTCTAGGGTTCTTATATATTTGATATATATTTATCCTCATCGAGCCCTCTTTGGGTTTTAGTCTTCAAATTTATTTTTATTACTATTTGGCTCCCTCGGTTGAACACTTTATTGACTTATATTCATCATGCAGAAACATCTGAATATCTCTACAAAGAACATACTCGTACGCAGGAAGACATACCTAAAACTTCTGAATCAGAATACGGATTCGTTCATCAAAAGGTTGCGTTGGCGTGCCTTTCATTTCGATAATCAAGAAAAAGCGGATAAAAAACAGGATAAATTTGGTTTTAAAACCCTTCGAGTAATCCAGCATTGCTACCCTTCGAAAACGATGTCTTGGAACTCATACGGAGTATCAAATTTCGGAATAGGAGCAATTTCTTTTCAGCAGGACCTGAAGAATAGAATTCGTTCTATTAAGGATTCTAATGCCGTGCACGTCCACTCCGACAAAACTGGCAATCTATATCAAGTGGAGCGCAGTACTTACCATCAACTGCTACACAATGCTATAACTAAGGATTACCGGAAAACTAATCGGAGTGTCATTAATGACATCAACGATGCTGGGTTTAAAATCACCTCTGAACTCAACATCCAGGACCGGACTGAACCTCTGGACCCTATTTCTCCCGACTTTACCCTGAAGGATAACAAACCCCATTTCGCCAACAACCCCTCTATTCGGCTTATTAACTCTACGAAGTCCGATTTAGGTAGACTTAGTAAAAGGATTTTAGATAGAATTATACCTGAAATTAGAAGATTGGTCCCTCTTGCACTGTGGAACAATTCTTTCGCGGTGATTGATTGGTTCAATGGCATATGCAACAAGAACATTGCCGTTTTATCCAATTCCACATCAATAATTACTAATCCTCCATCACTTTACCACTTTATCTTAGAGCTATCAATTTCGCTAAAACGCTCACGGTGCTTAAGGATTTCGAAGTTGATGTCATCCTCAATGTCCGTAAGTCTGTGATTAATTTCGACGACTCTATTTGCATTAAAAAATCTAATAATACCCATTCGACGTGAGTATGGGCGCCAACGATTCGGCGGAGGTTACTGATCTTATCGGCCTTTTCCTTCTTTTCTCTATCAATGTGGGCGGTGGTTTGTACCGTGATGACGGTCTTTTAACCATGACAAAGTGCGGTCCAAACGCTTGCGACAGGTTCAGAAAAGAATTCACAGCCCTCTTTAAAGGCTTCAACCTCTCCATACAGGTTGAGGCCAACCTCTCGGTCGTTCATAACCTCGACATTACTCTCAATGTTTTCGAATGGCTTGCACTACACGTATAGAAAGCCGAATGATACGCTTAATTACATAATTAAGCATTCTAACCATCCTGCCAGCATAACCAAGAACCTGGTAAGAAACATTTCTTTGGGGCTTTCTCGTCTATCTACAAACGAGAATATTTTCACCAACCATTCCACCTCGTATTACAATGAAGCTCTTGCTCGGGGTGGATTTGTCGATAAGCTAGCATATACTAAGTATGAGCATAGACCAAGAAAAAATAGATCCCGACGCATTATATGGTATAACCCACCATATAACATGGAGGTGGCTACACCATTAGCTAAGATCGTTCTCTCCCTTATTAAGAAGCATTTCCCCTCAGCACATAAATATAACATCTTTAATAGAAATACCATTAAAATATCTTACTCTACGACTCCTAACCTTGCACATAACATCACTGCTTCAAATTTAGCTAAATTACCTAGCCGTAGGAACACGTGCAACCCTGTGGCTAGTACTAACTGTAATTGTAGGAATCTGGTTGACTGCCCTCTATCCGGGAAATGCCTGACCACTAACATTGTCTACAAATGTAGGTTCGAAACACCCACGTCCTGTAGGGCCTACATAGGGTTAACCACCAATAGATTCAAGCAGCGTCTTTACATGCACACCCATTCTTTTATTAACCCTTTAAGAAGGAATATGACGTCACTTTCAGCTTATATCTGGAGTCTAAAAGACAACCACATCCAATATAGGTTACACTGGGAGATCCTAGCTAGGGCTAGATCGTATAACGGAAATAAAGGACCATGTGATCTTTGCGATGCTGAAGCCCTGAAAATACTCTACGCCAATGACTACATCTTAAACAAAAAATCTGAGGCAATTTCTGCTTGTAAACATAAATTACATAACACTTTCCTGAATTACAGCCCCACATTATACCCTAACGGATAGTACGAACAATACGCGGATAATTTAAGTCTTGATTTGGTAGCTAAGTATATTTTATGTTTATACCATTACTTATGTGTATAGGAAAGTATAACTTACCCGTATGTTTTGTGAAGGTACGTATACTTTCTCGTACGTATATTTGCGTGTATTTGTTATAGGTGTATATATTATATTATATATATATACTGGTACATGTGTTATGGTTATGTGTTTATGCGTATTTTGTATTTGTGTGTGTATGCGTGTTTGCACGTATGTAAGGTGTGTGTATATGTGTACTTTGTGTTTGGTTGACGTACGTTTAGTGAACATATGTGTGTGTATATATATATATATATATATATATATATATAATTATATATATATATATAATTATATATATATATATATGTGTGTGTGTGTGTGTGTGTGTGTGTGTATGTGTGTGTGTGTGTGTGTGTGTGTGTGTATGTGTGTGTGTGTGTGTGTGTGTGTGTGTGTGTGTGTGTGTGTGTGTGTGTGTGTGTGTGTGTGTGTGTGAATCAATTTCTAGTTGCTATATAAATATATCTGTAATTTTAACCGTTGGTCAATCAATGATAAACATTGATTGCTAAATAAATTAACTATGGGGATGTAAAAGATACAGAAGCGAAAGCCAACCAAACAATGAGTGTGGTCTGTTATTATTTCTGGCAATATTACAAAAATATGACCCGCTATATATGTCGATATATATACAGAGATGCAAAAAATCCCCAAACACGGTGCCAATTGTTTCGGCTGGTGACGCGGTCGTGGTTTTATCTATCTCTATACCCACTTTGCATCTATCAAAGCATTCAGTACTCCCAAGATTAGAGGGCTCAGCGGTCTCACCACCGAACACACTTCGGATGTATAAATATAAATATATTTTTCCCAACACACACAGATATAAAAATACATCCGTACACACACACACACACACACACACACACACACACACACACACACACACACACACACACACACACACACACACACACACACACACACACACACACACACGCACACACACACGCACACAAACAGACGCACGCACGCAAACACACACATACACACACTCACAAGCAAAAATACAAAAAAACTCGCATACACAAAGACATAGAGATACCGACCAGAACATACCAGAGCAAAGCATTTGATTGCCAAGTTACAAATAGGAAAACAATCTTCACATGAGAAGGTGAATGTTATAGATATTTAAAGAAACAAATGTTCAATAATATAAAATGTTAACAAAACACAGGCTAGATCAATGTCAGATACACGACAACCTACTACAATATATCACATCACACTACAATACGCCACACCACACTACTGTATATCACACTCCACTACACTATATCAAACCACACTACAGTATAACAAAATACACTACACTATACAACACCACAATACACTATACCACACCACAATACACTATACCACACTACAATACAATATACCGCACCACACCACAATACACTATACCACACCACAATACATTATACCACACCTCACTACAATATACCGCATCACACCACACTATACCACACCACAATACGATATACCGCACCACACCACACTACAATATACCACACTGCACCACACTACAATATACCACTCCATACTACAATATACCACAGCACACTACAATATACCACATCACGCTAAAATATATCACACCACACTACACTATACCACACCACATTACACTATACAACACTACAATATTGACACAACACCACGCTACACTATACCACACCACACTACAATATACCACACCATAATACACTATATCAAACCACACTACAATATAACACGCCACTCACCAATATACCACACCACACTACAATATATCACACCACACTACTATATATACCACACCACACTACTATATGCCACACCACAGTACTATATACCACACCACACTACTATATATACCACAACACACTGCTATATACCACACCACGCTAGGCTATATGCCACACCACAGTACTATATACCACATCACACTACTATATATAGCATACCACACAAATATATACCACACCACACTACTATATACACCACCACACTACTATATATACCACACGACACTACACTATGCCACAGCACACTACAATACACCACACAACACTACACTACACTACACCACACCACACCACACCACACCACACCACACCACACCACAATACTATATACCACACCACACTACGTTATACCACACCACGCTACAATATACCACACCACACTACAATATGCCACAACACACTACACTATACCACACCACATTACAATATGCCACACTACATAACAACACACCAGTCTACAATATTCCACACCACACTACAAGATACAACACCACACTACACTATGTCACCCACACTACATTATACCACATCACACCACACTACAATATACCACACTAAACTTAAATATACCGCACCACGCTGCAATATACCACACCACACTACTATATACCACACCACACTACAATATGTCACCCCACACTACGCTATACTAAACAACGCTACAATATACCACACTACTGTATCCCACATTACACTACAGTATACCACAACATACTACACTATATCACACCACACTACAATATACAACACCACACTACAATATAACACACCCCACTGCTATATACCACACCACACTGCACTATGCCACATCACACTACAGTATACCACACCGCACTACAATACACCACACCACACTACTGTATGCCACAGTACAACATACCGCACTACTGTATCTCACACCACACTACAGTATACCACGCCACACTACACTATACCACACCACACTACAATATAGCACATCACACTACAGTATACCACACCCCACTGCAATATACCACACTACTGTATCCCACACCACACTACAGTATGCCACACCACACTACTATATCCCACACCACACTGCAATATACCCCACCACACTACAGTGTACCACACCACACTACTGTATCCCACAACACACAACAATGTACCACACCACATTACTGTATCCCATACCACACTACAATATACCACACCACACTACACTATACCACACTGCTATATAGCATACCACACTACAATATACCACACCACACTACAATATGCCACACCACACTACTGTATACCACACCACACTACAATATACCACACTAGTGTATCCCACATCACACTAAAATATACCACACCACACTACTGTATCCCACACCACACTACACTATGCCAAACCACACTACACTATACCACATCACACTGAACTATACCACACCACGCTGCACTATACGACACCATACTACAATATACCACACCATGCTACTATATACCACACCACACTACAATATTCTACACCACACTACAATATACCACACCACACTACAATATACCACACCACACTACTATATGCCACACCAATCTACTGTATCCCACAACACACTACAGTATGTCACACCACACTACACTATACCACACTGCTATATACCACACCACACTACTATATAACTTACCACACTACAATATACCACACCACTCTACAATATACCATGCCAAACTACTGCGTCCCACACCACACTACTGTATCCCACACCACACTACTGTATACGACACCACACTACACTATACCACAACACACTACAATATACCACACTACACTACACTATACCACACCACACTACACTACATCACACCACACTACACAATATCACAACACACTACACTATATCACACCACACTACAATATACCACACCACACTACACTATGCCACACGACACTACACTATACCACACCACACTACACTATATCACACCCCACTACAATATACCACACAACACAGCAATATACCACACCACACTACAATATAACACACCACACTACAGTATACCACACCACACTACAATATAGTACACCACACTATACTATACCGCACCACACTACAAAATATCACACCACACTACAATATAGTACACCACACTACACTATACCACACCACATTACACTCTAACACACCACACTACACTATACCACACCACATTACACTATATCACACCACACTACACTATTCCACACCATAGTACAATATATCACACCACACTACAGTATATTACACCACACTACATCTCACTACAGTATATTACACCACACTACAATATACCACACCACACTACTATGTACCACACCATACTACATTATACCACACCACACAACAGTACACTACAATATACTACACCACACTACATTATATCATATGATACTACAGTATATCACACCACGCTACAATATATGGCACCACTTACACTATATCACACGACACTACAATATACCACACTACACTATATCACACCACAATACAGTATACCACACCACACTGTACACTACCTCACCACACGACACTATATCACACCACACTGCAATATGCCACAGCACACTACAATACGCCACCCCACACAAAACTATACCACACTACAATATACAACCTCTCACTACACTATATCACACCATACTACACTACATAAGACCACAGTGCAATGTATCACACCACACTACAGTATTGCACACCACACTATATGTACCACACAACATCATATACCAATATATATATACCACACTGTATATACCACACAACACTACAATATACCACACCACACTTCCATATTCCAAACCACATCACACTATACTATACCACACCACACTACAGTATACCACACCACACTACTGTATACCACACCACACTAATGTATCACACACAACTCTACAATATAGCACACCATGTTACTGTATCCCACACCACACTACAGTATACCACATCACACTACACTATACCACAC
The DNA here is from genome assembly GCA_964016885.1 of Eledone cirrhosa. Lineage (NCBI taxonomy): Eukaryota > Metazoa > Mollusca > Cephalopoda > Octopoda > Eledonidae > Eledone > Eledone cirrhosa. The sequence goes on from OZ024744.1 coordinate 28,904,302, forward strand.
TGCTATATAGCACAGCACACTACACTATACCACATTGCTATATAGCACAGCACACTACACTATACCACACCACACTACAATATACCACACAACACAACACTACAATATACCACACCATACTACGGATTACCACACCACACTACAGTATACCACACCAAACTACTGTATCCCACACCACACTAAAATATACCACGCCACACTACTGTATCCCACACCACACTACAGTATACCACACAACAGTACTCTATACCACACAGCTATATAGCACACTACACCACACTACTGTATCCATACTACTGCATCCACACCACACTACTGTATCCCACACAACACTAATATATACCATACCACACTTCCATATACCATACCAAACTACAATATCCCGCACCACACTACAACATAACACACTACATATACCACACCACACTGAAATATACCAGACCTCACTATACTATACCACACACAGAACACTACAACATACCTCAACACACAACACTACATCACACCACACTACAGTATACCACACCACACAACACTATACCACACCACACTACAATATACCCCAACACGCATCACTACATCACACCACACTACAATATACCTCACCACACTACAATACACCATACTACACTACACTATACCACACCACAATACACTATACCACACCACGCTACACTATACCAGACCACACTACACTATTCCACACCACACTACAATATACCACACACCTCCACACTACAATATACCACACCACACTACGGTATACCACACCACACTACAATATACCACACCACACTACGGTATACCACACCACACTACAAAATACCACACTACTGTATCCCACACGACGCTGCAATATACCAGGCCACTCTACTGTATCCCCACCACACTACAATATACCACACCACACTGCAGCATGCCACACCACACTACAATATACCACACCACACTACTGTATCCAACACCACACTACACTATGCCACACCACACTATACCTTACCACACCACACTACACTATAACACACCACACTGCACTATACCACACCACACTACAATATACCAAACCACACTACTCTATACCACACCACACTACAATATACCACACCACAGTACACTATACCACATCACAATACAATATACCACACCACATGACTATATGCCACACCACACTACTGTATCACACACCACACTACAGTATTCCACACCACACAGCACTATACCACACTGCTATATACCACACCACACTACTATATAACCCACCACACTACAATATACCACACCACAATACAATATACCACACCACACTACAATATACCACACCACACTACTGTGTTCCAAACCACACTACTGTATCCCACAACACACTAGAGTATACGACACCACACTACACTATATCACTAAATCACAACACACTACTATATACCACACTACACTATATCACACCACACTACACTATACCACACTACACTACGCTATACCACAGCACACTACACTATATCTACCACACTACACTATATTACAACACACTACAATATAACACACCACACTACTATATACCACACCACACTACACTATATACCACCACACTACACTATACCACACCACAATACACTATGCCACACACCACACTACACTATACCACACCAAACTACAATATACCACACCACACACCAATATACCACACCACACTACTATACCACACCACACTACAATATATCACACCACACTACACTTTACCACACCATACTACTATATATCACACCTCACTACACAATATACCACACCACACTACTATATACCACACCACACTACACTATATCTCACCACACTACACTATATCACACCACACTGCAATATACCATACCATACTACAATATACCACACCACACTACACTATACCACTCAACACTAAAATATACCACACCACACTACACTATACCACACCACACTACAGTATATCACATCACACTACAATATAGTAAACCACACTACACTATACCACACCACACTACACTCTACCACACCACACTACACTATAGAACACGACACTACAATATACGACACCACCCTACACTATATCACACCACACTACACTATTCCACACCATACTACAATATATCACAGCCCACTACAGTATATTACACCACACTACAATATACCACAACACACTACAGTATATTACACCACACTACAATATACCACAACACACTACTCTATACAGCACCATACTACACTATACCACACCACACCACAGTACACTACAATATACTATACCACACTACATTATATCACATCACATCATACCACACCACACTACAATATACCACACTACACTATATCACACCACAATACAGTATACCACACTACAGTATTGCACACCACACTATATGTACCACACACTACTATATACCAATATATATATATATATATACCACACTGTATATACCACACAAGACTACTATATACCACACCACACTTCCATATACCAGACCACACGATACTATATCCCACACCACATTACAATATACCACACCACACTACAGTATACCACACCAAACTACTGTATCTCACACCACACTACAATATACCACAACACACTACTGTATCCCACACCACACTGCAGTATACGACACAACACTACTCTATACCACGCTGCTATATAGCACACTGCACTACACTATAGCACATCACACTACTGTATCCCACACAACACTACTATATACCATACCAAACTACAATATAACGCACCACACTACAACATAACACACTACATATACCACACCACACTGAAATATACCATACCTCACCACAGCAAACTACACTATACCACACCACACTACAATATACCTCAACACACAACATTACATCACACCACACTACAGTATACCACACCACACTACACAATACCATACCACACCACAAACACTACATCACACCACACTACATTATACCACACCACACTACACTATACCACACCACACTACACTATACCACACAACACTACAATATACCACAACACACTACACTACATCACACCACAATACACTATACCACACCACACTACACTATACCACACAACACTACACTATACCATACCACACTATACCTCACCACACTACAATACACCACACCACACTACACTATACCACACCACGCTACACTATACCAAACCAAACTACACTATGCCACACCACACTACACTATACCACACCACGCTACACTACATCGCACCACACTACACTGTACCACACCACACTATACTATACCACACCACACTACACTATACCTCAGCACACTACAATACAC